>VYZR01019272.1:0-31375 GCA_013400675.1 Oxylabes madagascariensis | reverse complement strand
AGAGACACGGGATGGCACAAACAGAAATATGTGCTTGGTTTTCATTTTGACTGTTTCATAAACCATGGAGAAACTTTCATTCATTTCTCCTTTAGAAGGCCAGACTGGATGGGGCTTAGGCCAGGCTGCATGGGGTCTGAGCAACAGTGTCTGTTGAAGCCTATGGCAGGGGGGTTGGAACTTGATGATCTTCAAGGTCCCCTCCCCACTCAAACCATTTTATGAGTCTATGATTATGATTCTATTATTTTTTCCCTATTACAGTTTTGGGCAGTGTACACCTTACCTAGCACAGCTGTCAAGTGCAGTGGGTCACAAGTGGATTGGAAAAGCCCTTGGGGAATTTCCCTCTCCTCCTTTGACTTGTTTTTGGCAGCAGGGACTCTGCCTGCCCTCTGGGAGCATTGCTGTCAGCTGGGGCAGGCAAAGCCCTCCTTCTCTCCACCTTCACTTGCTTCACTCCTGCCTGAAACCTCAACACACAGTCTGGACCTTCTCAAACCACTTGATTACGACAGGGAAGACAGAGGTCCCTTACTCATTCTGGCTGTGCAGGTGCGTGCTTTCTCTCTAAGCCATCCTGCTCTGGTGCTTCTCCTTTAGCTCTCGGTTCATAGGCAGGTTAGCCTTTCCTCCTAGTTTGTCTTCTCCAGCTAGTTTCCATTTCAGTGAGTTGTCACACTCTTCTGTTTATTACCTTTTGCATGTGGAAAACCATTTTTTCGGTGGATCTCACCATCTGTCAGGTATTGCTGCCATTGCCTGGATGGCTACACTGACAGCACATGATGGAAGCATTTTCTGGACAGTAATCAAAGCACTGAAGAATAGTTCTTCAGGCAAAAATGTCCAGGAGAACAAAGACCAGAGAAAAGTATTGCAAGTTTATTCTTTCACATTTTCTCTCTGGATTTTACTCATATCCACCTTCTAGCACTGTCAAAAATAATGTAGCCCAGTGTCATCCCTGAAACACGGTTAACTTGTTATTGTTGTGACACCACACTTTCAGGGGGAGATAATATCTGATTGTCCTGTAAATAACTGAGGATAAACACAGGTCCTTGAACAAATCTCAGGTGCTTCAGGCAACAATTCTTAAAGACTGGCACAGATATTCACAGGTCACAGGTACTCTCTTACAATTGCAAGTTAGGAAAACAGACCCAGAGGGACAGATTTGCATCCTTCTCCAGCTGACCTTCCAGATCAGGTGATGTGTGAACAGCTATTCCCAAATCACAGAAGACACTGTGTGTTTGAGCTGAAGCAGATCCATCTGAGGGGACACCTGCAGGCTGCCATGCATGAGGTACAAGAAAATAATGAGGAAGTTGGGCGGCTGTAGCCTCAGTTTCTCACTGCTGACTGTAGCTAACTCAAGTGGCAAGACAGAGTCAGCCTCCTCTCAAGGTAGGAAGAAGATAAGAAACAAGGAAGACAAATTGCAAAAAGGGAAGTTTTGGTTGGATATAAGGAAAAATATTCCTCCCTGTATCACAGTATCATAGAATCATAGAATAATTTGGATAGGAAGGGACCTTTCAAGGTCATCTACTCCAACACCCCTGCAATGAGCAGGGACATCTTCAACTATATCAGGTTGCTCAGGCCCCCTCAGGCCTTGAATGTTTCCAAGGATGTGGTACCTCTCTGGGCAATTTGTGACAGGTTTCACCACCCTCATTGTTGAAGAAAGTTTTCCTTATATCTAACCTAAACTTAGTCTCTTGTAGTTTAAAACCATTACCTCTTGTCCTATCAGCATACACCCTGCAAAAAGCCTGTCCCCATCTTTCTCCAGGATGAACAACCCCAGTTCTCTCAGCCTGTTTTTACAGGAGAGGTGCTCCAGTCCTTGAATGATCTTCATGGCCCTACTCTGTCCACTCTCCAACCATCCTACGTCTTTCCTGTGTCTGACGCAGCACTCCAGGTGGAGTCCCATGAGGTGTCACAGGCTCTTTGGCAGCAGCACCAGCCACAGAGATATGTATTAATAGACTTGGTCCATCTGCTTTTTCCAATGTCACTGCCCACAGCTGTAAGGAGAGAGGAAAAAATAACCTGTGCTCCAGATTCCCCTTACCAAAGCCCAAAAGCCCAAAGCATTTTTTCATTGCCCTGTAAGTGTTCATGCACTGGAAATGGTTCCCCAGGAGCCGGCAGTATTTCCACCCTTGGAGAGACTCACAGCTGAGCTGGACACAGCCCTGATGGCCTGATCTAACTGTGAAGACAGCTGTGTCTTCAGAGGGGTGGTCAACCTAGATCATCTTTCAAGGTGCTCACCAACAAAAAGCATCCTGTAACATCCACTAGGGCAAAGAAAGACAATGGAGAGCCTGGACTGGAATGAAGTGAGTGACTATGATGGCAAGAACTTAATCTCTTAATTCTATTCTAACGACTCATTCAGGAGTACATTATCAATATTATGGTCTCGGTTCACCAGCAAAATAATCTCAAAAGCAAACAAGTTTAAAAAAACCTTGGGACACACTAATACTGGACATCAAGACACCCTTGCTTGATCTTCACATGGACACAGTTCCAGTGACATGGAAGAAACCTGAAAACGTCCTAAAGAGACAACTCTAATTTCCTCCATTCACTAGGCAGCAATGTGCTGTTTGTAGAAGATCTCAAAATGAAATTTACTTGAAGGTATAAAGAGTGGAGGAGAGGAGAATTTGTCAAATGTGGTGCTGACCCATGGTGCTAGACATGTGCTGTGTAAAATAATCCTTTCTTCTTGTGAATCAGTCACTAGGTGAGAGAAAAGTTACATGGTTCCCTTTTGGATAATTTGTTTGCAGAGCCTTACCCTCAGGTCACCTCTAAGGGGACAGACAGGACAAGAGAAAAGGATCTTGTCCAGGATCTTTCTGCAGGAAGCCAAAAGCTCAGTATTGCTTATGAAACATACTTTTGACTTTCTGAGGAAATATTTCCCAGCCAAATGCTTTTCATTTTTTCAGCACAATTAAAGGAAAAGGAAGAGGCAGGCTTGGTTTGACCAAAATAGACAGCAGATGCTGGAGAAGAAGAATGGGAAAGGTTGTCAACTGGAGCAAAGAGGACAGAACAGCCAGCTGTGCATGGGCACAGCTGGAAAGGGCCATGGCTCCATAGCCTTTCTGTCTGAGGCTGGAGCAACTTCACCTTTTCATGTGGAGGAGGACAGGTTACAATAACTCTCACAAGAAGGGAAAAATAATTCCTAAGCCCCAGGGATGAAAGAGATCAACACTAAAGTGAAGGCAGTTATTCCCTATAACAGAATTAAATGTTTCCAGGATCTCGTTTTACAACTACACCATCCAACTTCTGTGTGATGGGGAAGCATTTTATCTCTAATTAAGTATATATTCTTGATTGTAATTTTCTCTGCAGATATTGGAGATACTCTATGGAAGCATAGGAAACAGGAGGTCTTGAGCTAGATAACTTCCTGTCTAACTGCAGGAAGTAGAGGAAAGTAGAGGAAGGGAGATCAAATAATTTGGTGGACATGATCTAGCTAGGCATACTGCATCTAGGCACAGAAGTCAGGTGGAGTGATAGCAGAAATCCATACACCCTGAAATAGATGACCCCTCTTCAGGCTTCCTGAAGTACAGCTGCTGTGACAGAGAATGTTCTCTTGTGCACAGAAACACACCAGGTTACACAAGGCTGTTAAAAACTCCCATATCAGCCACAACAAATCCCAGCAAAACTCATTGGAAAAAGCATCTTTGATCAGAAAGTATTTGCCTCAGGATGGTGGGAGAAACCCAGCAGAAATTTATAAATGTTGTTAAAATTTGTCTTTGTTGTTCTTTCTTAACAGTGACAGAAGTGGCATAACTCAGTATAGGTCTACTTGTCTTACACAACTAAGGTAACTATGATAATCCTTCCAACTTGCAGTAACAGGCAGCAAATTCCTATTTCTGTGTTCTTATTCATCGTTCCCCTACCCAGTAGGTCTCAATGGGGCTGGCAGCCTCCAAGCTTGCAGAGATATGTGTGTGGCAACCTGGGTTCAGTGTGACAAGAGACACATAGAAGAAATATCCTCATGTTCTTAGTATTGCCTTGTTAATGAGTGACCCAACACGGCCCTGCTTTGTGCACCGCTATTTTTTTAGATCCCCACTGTATAACATGTACACACACATGTACAGCTACTACAGCTTCTTCTGCTAAAGGCCCCATCAGCTAAAAAGTGCTGCTACTGCCTGTGATGATCCCCCAGACACTTTCTCACCACAACAAATGTTATAATCTTTTGCTCTGAGAGGAAATATATCCCAGCTTTTCCAAGAAAGTACAAACCAAAGCACCCCAGCACAAAGAAACCATTCCAGCAAAGGGCAGATGTGAGGAGTTCTCTTTATTCAGTACCATTATATGAAATTATTTCTAAATGAAAGCCTTTCACTCTAAGTCAAATAATAAACACAAATATTAGCTGAGTTGGTCTTAATGAGTTTCCTAGTACCTCAGGGTTTGTCATTATTGTGGCTGAAAACAGGGAGAGGGAGAGAAAGGGAAATTTTGCCATTTTTCCTCCTGTTGTTCAGAGAAAAAAATAAATCAATGAATAGTTCCCCTGCAAGTGGTATGTATCAAAAGCAACAAAGACTGGCTATTAAAAAATGTCCTTTGTTACAACTTGAGCAGAAATATCACATCACAGAAAATACTTTAAGAATTTCATGCAGGAGTGAGGAGTGATTTTCTATTTGAGCAAAGGAAAAAACAGGCAAGGACTTCAACATGTTCTTTTCTGACTTACCAGACTGACTTCATTTTTATGGAGATTAGTATAAACTACAGATACTCCCAGCATCTCCTCACTCCTGCTTTGACATCTCATAAATTCCGCATTTTCACACCAGCATCTGCTGAAGGCAGGTTTTATTTCCAGTTCTGCACTTCCAACAAAGCCAGTGAAAAATGTTTTTTGTAAAGGTTTGAGTAGCAGAAAGTTAAAAAGCCTCTTGAAGTCTTCAACAACAGACTGGTACCTTGGTGGCTGTGCCAGCGCACCACCTCCCGCTCACTGTGATGGCAATGGGAGATGGACACAGCTCCCAAAACAACCTGCTGCCTTTGGCTTTGCTAACACCTGATATCAGCTCTGTGCTGGTGTGAACCACTTCATGGCACAAGTGAACATCACTCTGCAGTCCTGTGCCACACTGAGGTGAGCACTGACATGCAGACTCCCTGCCAAGGCAGGGCTGATCTGTGCTTTTTTTAAAATCAAGTTTCTCCAGTCTTGCTTTGCTGCGTTGCATGGTTGCTGCTCAACACAGCCCTGTCCAAAACTCCTCCTGCTAGGAAGGCTGAGGGTGGGAGCACATCTCATCCTGCTCCAGACCATGTCCCAAAACACCCAGAGGAGAAGAGGGAGGGCTGCTGTGGGCAGTTCTGCAGGCAGCTGGTGGGTGCTGCCCTGTGTGGGCACTAAGACACATTCCTGATGTCTGCTGCTCTCTGCTCTCCACCAGCAGAAACTGCCTGTGCCACCTCAACGCCTGGTCTTCTCTGTGAAGCGCTGGAGGATGGAGAAGTCAGCACCAGGAAAACACTGCTCTTCCTCCTGCACATGACCCTGCGTCCCAGTGGTGCCCTTTTGCCTTCCATGCAACAGCAACCAGGTCTTGGAAACAGGTTTCAGCCTTGGAAACAGGGAGTGCATCCTTCCAGGAACACCTCCAGAGGAAGATCATCGACTGTATATTTTGAGTTCCTGACATTTTTGGAGGAAAAGTGATAAGGGTCTTATTTCATTTCTTTTAGGAAATCAGAAGCCTTTTTTTTTCAGAGAGGAGCTAGATCTCATGACCCCTGTCTCTAATGACTGTACACTTGGACTTCCAGCACTGTCCTGTGTCTCTGAGATTCATGACAAATCTGTGGGGCTGCATTCATAAACACGTATTTCTGAGCCCTTGAAAAATTCAGCTACAAATCAGAAGAGCACTTTCAGCCTTAATTAGGATAAGGCTGTTTTCTGCTGTGATGTAGAGTAATAGAAGAGCAGGATGAGAAGTGGTTAGAGGCATGGGGAAACTTTCATAGGAAGACGTACTGAAAAAAGAGAACCTGTCTAGTTTGCTGAGAAAATGAGTAAGAAGGACATGCCACATAAAATATGAACAGGCTAGAAACAGTAAATCCTTAATGCTTTCTTCTAGAAGAAAAATAAGATGTTCAGTGAAGCTGATACTCAGTAAATGCAAAACCCAGGAAAAAAAAGTAATTTTCACACAGCACACAATCAGCTTGTGAGACTCAAGATTTAATCCAGGAGCTCAGCAGAACCCAAGTAGGGAATGCGTGTTGTACAGAGGAGGATACTCTTGAGTACTATGGCAAAGGTTGAATTTGCAGCTGGAAAATTGCAAGAATTTGGGAGGGACATAAACTGTCTTGTTCCAGGACATAAGATACTCACTAATAGAGAGTAAAGGCAGAAGATTCACCTGGGGCTATTTATTTTACAATACCTTGCTGCTGGTTGTATGTGCTGTCCCCTGAAGCATTGCTGAGAGCCAGAGGCAGCCAGAGCTACACCACCAGGAGCTGCACTCTCTCAGGGCCATCGTCTCCTGTGGACACCATACATTCATTTCTGGGAATGGTAGCACAGCTGTGGAGCATCATCCCACACACACAGCATGGATTTCAGCAGTTTCCAACATAAACCCATCCCACAAGGCAGGTCAGAGATGAGTGGAACATGCAAAACCAAGAGAGACTTCAATAACACAGGCATGACCTCTAATCCAGCAGGATTAAAATGAAGCACAATTTAGAATCTCCAAATTTATGCCATTGCCCAGTTTGAATTCCATAAGAAGGTCACAGACTTTTATTCATTTATGACCGTAGTGAGGGTCATACTCCTGCTTAAGTAAAAGATAAGTTTTAGAAAAACGACCAGACTTCTTCTGAATAATTGAATTAAAACCCCTTTCCTTCTGTCTGTTCATGGTTAATTTCCATATTGTTTCTATTTCATCTATATATATTTCTGTGAGCCAGAATACTCTTTGCTGTAAGTGAACAAAACTCTCATTATTATATTTGGTGGCAGCAATAAATCTTGCACCTCAGTGAAAACATACACTGCAGTACAGACTCAGTAACAAGATGATGTTGTTTCTTGGTACTAATATAGGATTTTATATGTTAGAAGCACTGTGGCTAATATTAGCTAATGATAAGGTAATTAAGCCAAATTTAGATGCCAATATAATTTCATTTTTGTTTCTGAAAGCTTTTAAGCTTTATACAGGCTATGCTGCTCAATTAGCTGAACTCTCATTAAATATTGCAGTCTGCTACTCATCGTCTCAGACAGAAAAAAACAACATTATTAACCACTGATGGTATTTGATACAAATAATAGCTTTAGCAGTTGTCTGTCTTTGTCAGCGATGACAACCAGCAATTCCTTCTCCACATTAATTTTAATGATGACTTCTAATATGAAGCTCAGACATAGTGATGAAAGTTTTCACTTGCACAGAACCAGGGGAACCAGGATGGCTTTGTGGACTTTTTTCCTTGTCTCTTAGGGGCTAGATAGGAGCATTTTGTAATGCAATCTGATCATCATACCTTGTTTTTTATCAGTAGTGCAACAGGTCCCAGTCAGACAGTGGAAATTTGGCATTTTGGGGGCTAAACTGTCTCAGACTGCCCTCTCCCTCTACAAGAGCTGTCATTTCTTAATACTGATAATCCAACATCAGACTTTCACAGGTCAGGTGGCCCTACTCTCCTCAACCACTTCTCTACCTTGCAGCATACTTGTCTGCACAGGGTTTGATCACCCACCCCATAAAAATCAAAGTCAACTACCTCGTCTTTAGTCTTGTCAGCTTTATACCACACTGACACCCATTGATTTTATACTTAGCCATGCGGTTGTGGTCATTGGGGTTAACAGCACCAAGAGCAGGGAGATGTCCCACTGAATCTCTTGGGTGTATAGGTTCTTTCCAATGCAGCTGCAATCACAAGCATAAGGTGGAGCAGGTACAGCTGTGACCTTCTGGGTTACTCTGGTTTCACTGCAAGTTCAGCACCTCTTTTCTCCCCCAGCTCTGCACAAAGCTTTTAGGGACCACTGCTGGCTTTGTAGAGCCCCCTGTGCACTCTGCCAGCTGTGAGAGCACCACAGGCTCAGTGATAGCAGCAGTGCTGGGATGCACTGAGGGTGACTCCTCACCGAGGGGGGGCCTCATCAGGTACCTCCTCAATGAGCCACTGTCCTCAGGGATGCTTATGCTATACCTTGCTGTACAGTTTGATTCTTCCCATTTATGTGAGGTTCATGTCACCTCTGGGAAAGATGAAACAGACTCTTTTATGGGAGAGTTTCCATATCCTTTCTTATACTGAATTTCTCAGTCACTGGGAGGGCCATCAGATTTCTCTGCACTTCAGCTCAGGAGAAAACAGCTCTGGGCCCTGAGCCATATTGGCACAGTTTTGTAGCTACAGCCTTCAGAGCATCCACACCTGCCTCTGTGTTACCAGCTTGTCACTTCTGGACTGCAAGTGCTGATGACGTGGAAGTGGAGGAAGGAACAGCAGGCATTGCACGAGTTGGAGGGAGCGAGCTGGAGATGGCCATCAGCTGTGACAGGTTGCCTTGCCTGTTCTTACCCAGAGCAATGATCCCATCTTTCCATCTAGCTCAGCCACTCCTTTGAAGGCAGGGAAATTGATATTTCTGCTGGTTTTGTCTGCCCTACCAAAGTGCATTTCATGCATGAAAATGTGAGATAGGTTTCTGTCCAACACTTATGGACAATTGTCCAAGACAAATCCCCAGAGAGTCCTTACAATAAATAAAGCCATTGAGGGATGACTATCTTTTGAAGGTACAGCATCCAGTTAGCAGAAGCACTTTGGTGATGCCGTTCCAGTACAGCACATTTAATTTCTTCTGGTGCTCAGATCAGGTACAGGACAATCCAAGCAAGTCTTTCTATACCCCTACAGTGTCACGGCTCATGAGGAAATGATCCAAGCTGTGAAACATAAAAACCTGCTTTGTCACCCAGCACTGGTGAATAGCACAGAGCAGATCCAACACCCTGGTCATGTAGCATCCATCAAGAGGACAGAAACCAGGTTTCATACCCTACACTAATTATTTTTGCACAGTTGGACATATCATCCCTAGGACAATATATTCCTTGTATCTAGTTAGTCTTTTATGTACACATAAGCTCAGTGAAGTCCTTTCAAAAAAATTTTGGAATGTATAATTAATAACAAAAACAGTTATGATCTATGGAACAGGGTGCATGCTTGCATTCCTGCCCAAAATCCAGGAAGAGTATTATTAGTCTTATCTAAATAGAGCTCTTCTGTTTTCTCTGTACTCTTTCTGAAATGCAATCTGCCTCACAAAAAAGGCAGCAATTATCCTCATTTTTTGATTCTTTTTGATTCAGTTCTCTGGTACTCATGTGCATTCCTATAACACATCTGATGTTGATGAAGGTCTTCGGGTGCAATCACATGGAATTCACTGCTCAGAAACCTGGCAGTGCCTCTGTTAATTCATTGTGCTATGGATGTACACATTGCTCTACCCAGTGTAATCGAATGATAATGAGTTTGCCACATAGGTATACTTTAATACTGTGATAAACACCTTGATTATGGTGTGACAGAGGTCTA
Source organism: Oxylabes madagascariensis (assembly GCA_013400675.1). Classification (NCBI taxonomy): domain Eukaryota; kingdom Metazoa; phylum Chordata; class Aves; order Passeriformes; family Timaliidae; genus Oxylabes; species Oxylabes madagascariensis. Next base: position 21,673 of record VYZR01019272.1, on the reverse strand, counting down.
GATCTGCTTTTCAAAACACTTTATTTCATAAATTATCTATTTACTTTCTTATCACTATGTGAAAAAAGGCTGTTTATTTCCCTGCCGTATTACTGGAGAATTACTGCTTTGATTACAAAAGAACTGAGCGTGGGAACCAGGGCACCATTTCCAAAACCAGAACTGAAGGGATGATCTGAGAACCACAAACCAGCATTTCTGTTGTTCATCCAGTTAGGTATAAATGGTACAAAAAGGAGGAACAACCCTGGTTTTTGCAGAGGAAAGACATACCTTGAGAACTGCTAAAATCCATTCTCACCCCTGGAGCTGTTCAAAGCTCATCTGGACCCAGACAGCCCAAGTACCATGGTCCAAGCTGGCTCTGCTTCCAGTGGGCAATTGGATAGATAATCTTCTCCCATCCCTTCTGACCTAAATAATTCTCTGATTCTATATTGTCTCAATGATGAGAAAAATGCATGAATGTCATATAATAACTAAACTTCAAAATTCATTGCCACTGGACATCATTCTGATCAAAAGCAGAAATTATTTTAAAGATAAAAGATATCTCGATTGTGGGAATACCAATAGCAATTAAATACCAATGACAATTAAAGGTAATTATAATAATTTGTGTTCAACCTCTAGCACTGGAGGTCCCTGCAGTTTAAATTACAAGCTAAAAGCTGCTACCTCAGACAGCTCAGTCTGGTGAACCTGGGCTTCTCCCGCACACACTTCCTCTGAATTCCTGCTTAAGTTGCTGGAAGGGTGGCAGCACTAAGTGGGCTTTCATCCTGACTAGTGTAGCTGCTTTCATGTACAAAGTGATGAAAGTGAATGGTGCACGAAGTGGTGCTGGGGTGGTAAGCAAGGCAGCAGCAGTACCAGTGTGAGGCAAGGCTTTTTGAAGCTAATCGTCTTCAATTAGCCTTTCACCTTTGAATAAAGACAGACTGTTACTGCCAAAAAATGCCTCTTGAATATTCATTTAAATTAACTTCCCTTGGCCTTGTTGTGTCCTGATGGGATTTGCTTTCTCTGAGCACTCACACAGGATGGTTGCTCTGGCATGGAGGGCTGTAAATGGGACTGTCAGAGCTGTGTGCCCAGTTGTTTGTGAACGAGAAGCTTTCGATTTATTCACAAAACATTGATGTCAGAAGCAACACACTGGAGCAGTGTGGGCTTTTTTGAGCAGCCTCAGTAAAACAACTTGATTTCCAGGGAGTTGTTATTGCCCCAAGGGGATTTTAAAAGAGAAAACCAGGAATACTGTTTGGCTACAAAATCAAACAAAATTAAAAAATACATGAAACTACAGTCAAGGGAGAGAAGGCTGAACAACCCAAGTAAGTCTTGCTCATTACAAAATCACTTGCACATATTTTTCACACTGGGTTGAACTGTACCTTTCTCATAATCCATCACACATTTTGGAAAGCAAGAGGTTGTGTAGTGACCGAAACCTGCAGTCTCACACTTTCCTAGTTCACGTATTCACTTCTTTCCGGTCTTCTTGAACATCCGCAGAAAGTCCATGAGTTTGCCCATGTGGGTCAGAAGTGCTGACTGACATGGAGAGATATGACCCCAGAACTGAGACATGCAAAATAACCATAATAACATTGGAAACCCTGTGTTTTAAATGCAGCCTTGACATTTTTGCTTCCTTACACCATTCTGCCTACAGTGTCAGGCTGCTTTGTTCCAAATAAACCAGACTCATAAGGCCCCATATATCTTTTCTTAAAATACAAAGCTCGAAGGGCTTGTGTGGTGGGTTGACTCCAGCTGGATGCCAGGTTCTCACCACAACAGCTCTATCATTCCCCTCAGCTGGACAGGGAAGAGAAAATACAACAAAAGGCTTGTGGGTCGAGATAAGGACAGGGGGCGATCACTCACCAGCGATCACTCACCAATTACTGTCACAGGCAAAACTGACTCAACTTGGTGAAATTAATTTAATTTATTACCAATGAAATCAGAGTAGGGTAATGAGAAATTAAAAATAAATCTTAAAACACCTTTGCCCCACCCCTCCCTTCTTCCTGAGACTAACTTTATTCCTGATTCTCTCTCTCCCTTCCTCACAACCCCCTCCTTTCCTGCACCAGCAGCACAGGAAGATGGAATGGGGGCTCTGGTCGGTTCATCATATGTCTCTGCAGCTCCTTCCTCCTCAGGGGTAGGACTCCTCACACCCTTCCCCTGCTCCAGTGTGGAGTCTCTCCCATGGGAGACAGTCCAGTTCTTCAGTAACTGCTCCCCCATGGGTCTCTTTCCATGGGGTGCAATCTTCCAGGAGCAGTTCTGACAACACACCTGCTTCAGCATGGACTCCTCTCTCCATGGACTCACAGGTCCTGCCAGGAGTTTGCTCCATCACAGGCTTCCCAGCCTGCTTTGGTCACATCCAGTGCTGTGGTGTGGGTCTCCTCCATGGGCTGCAGGTGGATCTCTGCTCCACCATGGACCTTCATGGGCTGCAGGGACACAGCTGCTTCACCATGGCCTGCACCATGAGCTGTGGGGGAATCTCTGCCCCAGTGCCTGGAGCACCTCCTGCCCCCCCTTCTGCACTGACCTTGGTGTTTGCAGGGCTCTTCCTCCCACACAGTCTCGCTGCTCTCCCCTGCTGCAGTTTCAATTGCACAGGTTTTTGTTCCCTTCTTAACTCTGTTATCCACAGACACTACCACCATTGCTGATAGGTTCAGCCTTGGCCAGCTGGTGTTGTATCTTNCCCCACCCCTCCCTTCTTCCTGAGACTAACTTTATTCCTGATTCTCTCTCTCCCTTCCCCACAACCCCCTCCTTTCCTGCACCAGCAGCACAGGAAGATGGAATGGGGGCTCTGGTCGGTTCATCATATGTCTCTGCAGCTCCTTCCTCCTCAGGGGTAGGACTCCTCACACCCTTCCCCTGCTCCAGTGTGGAGTCTCTCCCATGGGAGACAGTCCAGTTCTTCAGTAACTGCTCCCCCATGGGTCTCTTTCCATGGGGTGCAATCTTCCAGGAGCAGTTCTGACAACACACCTGCTTCAGCATGGACTCCTCTCTCCATGGACTCACAGGTCCTGCCAGGAGTTTGCTCCATCACAGGCTTCCCAGCCTGCTTTGGTCACATCCAGTGCTGTGGTGTGGGTCTCCTCCATGGGCTGCAGGTGGATCTCTGCTCCACCATGGACCTTCATGGGCTGCAGGGACACAGCTGCTTCACCATGGCCTGCACCATGAGCTGTGGGGGAATCTCTGCCCCAGTGCCTGGAGCACCTCCTGCCCCCCCTTCTGCACTGACCTTGGTGTTTGCAGGGCTCTTCCTCCCACACAGTCTCGCTGCTCTCCCCTGCTGCAGTTTCAATTGCACAGGTTTTTGTTCCCTTCTTAACTCTGTTATCCACAGACACTACCACCATTGCTGATAGGTTCAGCCTTGGCCAGCTGGTGTTGTATCTTTTGGACATAGGGGAAGCTTCTGGCAGCAGAAGACAGCCTGAAGCCCTGCCACTACCCAAACCTTGCCACACAAACACAGCACATCTTGGCAGTGTACCAAGCCCTCCTACCCAGTACCTAAGTGGCAACAGTTACACCTGACTACCCTACAGAACTTCACATCCAGCATGCAGACTTCTTGACAGCTCCCCGGTCATTGGAAACCCATATAACTATTCAAGGCACATTTTGTTCCTCCACAAATCATCCACACATTTCCTTTCCTCCATAAATGCTGTGATAACAGCTGAAAAGTGAAAGCAAAATAAAGCTGTGTGATACATATGAAATGCAAAATGGTTGCTCTGTGCTGGTACCATTTGTACAGTCCTTTTCTCCTATCACTTACAAAAAGGGTGTCATCAGTAGAACAAGGCAAGAACTGTAAGGGAGGGTGATGCCTTGCATTAGATGCACTGGTACAATCTATCTAATACATCTGGTACAGTTTACCCTGATAGCAGATTATTTCAGCCATATTTGCATTGAAGTTCCAGGCTTGGAACACACAGATCAGAAGTTCAGAGATAACAAAAAAAAGGGAGATACGCAGAGCTACAGGGCTGCCACTAGGGTCTCATGCATAGGAAACAACTCCCCTGTTTCCTGAACAAGATGCAAACAGAAACCAGCATCAGCTCAAGGACAAGCAGGACCTAGGGCAAGCAGAAAGCCTCAGCGGGAGAGAGCTCTTAGTTCAGAGCCTGGTCCTGTCAGACGCCATGCACAGCAAGGGAAAGGCTAGAAGCCTCATGAGTCCATTAGAGAAAACAACACAAACCATTGAAGTCACTATTGCTAAAGAGGACCAGAACTCTTTGGAAGGATCAGGAGTATGGCTTCTGCTCAGAATAGCCATCAAAAAGTGCGGCACAAGATGGAAACCACTCCCTTAGGGTGAAACAGTTTCTGGACATGAGGGGCAACCCCAAATCTTTTCTGTTCTGGAAAGCCCTGCAAGCTTGCTGCCTTCCTGGTAGTCATGAAAGCTGGTGAGAGAGGGTCTCTTTTTGCACATTAGTGCACTTGCCTCTGATGTGTTGACACCTGGAACTTTGTAGAGCAGCAAGGGAACAATAATTGCCAGATGATTCATGGGAAGATAAACGCTTCAGTGTTAGAACCCTTGTGTGATTTATCACAGGCCTTTCAAGGCTCTGGAAGCACAGGGAGAGGATGTGGTTTAGGCATGAAGGGGTTGATGTGGAGCTGATTGTGTGGTGGGCTCTGTATCTGCGTACACACAGACGTGTACACACAGATGTGGACACACCTAAATGTGCACACAGGCATGCAAATTTATTTTCACATGAATTTCATTTTATACCAAACATCTGTGGAGAAGAATCAGGCTGAATCTCTGTTTAAAGCAACAACATAGGACTGTAAGCTCACTTTTCTTATCTGCCTTAAATTTATATAAAAGTCTTTGTCCCATTCCTTATCTGTAGGAGTGGAAAATCTTCCCCTGTCCCTCTGAAGATTCATCTTGATTGTGATGGCACCCGTCCTGAGAATGCTCCTTTTTTTTTTTTTTTTTTGAGCCAATTCCAAACCCCTCAGGGGTTAAAATTCATTCATATCAAATAGGAAAGAAATCTGTTCTTTGTGCAAGTGGTTCAGACTAGATAACATAAGATCTGGCTGTCAGATCTCTAACACATGACTGAGAATAATAAAAATCATGAGCAAACATATTGCACATCATCTTTGGTCCAACCAAAACAATCCCCAGGGTCTTTCTCTATGCCCTGTGGCCCCAGCCAGAGCTGGGATGGTTAGATCAGGGCAAGGATGATCACGGCCCCTGTGGTGGAGCACAGCAGGGCTGGGCTCATCAGCATGCCGACAGAGGCCCATCCCAAAATGGAAAGCACAACAGAAGGCTCATTTTAATGCTCTAGAGATGAATAAGACCACAAACCAAAAAATATATAATTATCTGGGCACATCTTGTAATTCTTGTTCAAACATTTTGAGTCATTTGCTGCTACTTTCAACTTCTCTGTCCCCCATGTGGCAGTTTTTGACCAAGGGGAAACAGTAAATTATCTATTCTTGGAACATTTTCCATTGCTTGTTCAGACCAGACTCTAATTCAAAGGATAAAAACCCCCACACAATCAGGGGTATGAATAGGACTGTCTGGTGGAAATCAGTCTGCCGTTTAGCAGCAGACTGGTTACGGTTTTTTACCTCTCACCCCTAGAGCTTTGGGGACGGGGAAGAAGCCTTCCAGGGACGCAAGATGAGTCCAAGATCAGTCTCATTAAATACAGCTTGAGCACTGACCACTTAGAAATGATGAAGAAAAAGCAAGGAAAGGCACAAAAACCCCTATGTCTTTTTCCTACCTGCATGTTTCTCTGGTAATAGGATGTATCTGATGCAGCAACATCTCAAAACTGCCACGAAACCACTCGGGATTTTTTATATGATCGAAACCTTGCTCTGAAGTTTCAGAAAATTTTGTTTCTATCAAGAGCAGCTCTGCACTACCATTAATAGATATACTGAAAAAGGAGGGGCCACGGTCTTGCTTGCAGACCTGTCTTTGCTCCCTTGTGAGCAGCTGTGGGGCTGAGCTGTTCCCCTGCCAGCTGAATGGAAGGACTTCTGCATTTTCCAGGGACAAAATTCCCCATTCAGTGGACACAGATGTGGGCAATATTTGACATACAGAACTTGGTATACATATTTTAAATGTCAAAGGTATATAGAAAGGGGATCCACTTTCAGAGTAAATTAGTGATTTTGATGTTCATGGGAATCAGAGAATCACGGGAATGATTTGGGTTGGTAGGGACCTTTAAAAGTCATCTAGTCCAACCTCTGTGCAATGAGCAGGGACATCAACTAAAATCAGGTGGCTCAGAGCCCCATCCAAGCTGGCCTTGAATGTTTCCAGAGAGAGGTCACTCACCACCTCTATGACCATCTTGTTCTAGTGTTTCATGACCCTAATTGTAAAAAACTTCATTCTTATATCCAATCTAAATTGATTCTCTTTCAAATTAAAACCATTGCCCCTTTTCCTTCCACATCAGGCCCAGCAAATAATATTTGTCCTCTTCTTTCTTGTAGTCCTTATTAGGTATTGGAAAGCTTGGATAAGGTCTAACTGGAGCCCTCTCCTCTCCAGGCTGAACAATCCCAACTCTCTCAACCTGTCCTCACAGCAAAGTTGTTCCATCCCTCTGATCATCTTCACAACCTTCCTCTGAATTCAGTCCAACAGGTCCAAGTTGTTCCTGCACTGAGGACCCTAGAGCTGGATGCAGCATTCCGGGTGGGGATCTCACCAGAGTGGAAAACAAAGGGTGATTTTTTTATCCCCTCAAAACAAAATCAAACCCAGAGCACTAATATTCATGTATAAACACTGAAATATTTGTTGCCTACAAGTAATTATTTAACTAATTCCAATCATAAACACATCCCATCAACATCATCCTTTTTTCTTTGATTAATTCAATTGCATTTTTCTATGTATCCAATAAATGTTAATGAAACCATGCCAGGGGGGCATTGAGAGTGCCTTGTGTCATGTATTGACACTTCCTTATTTGCAAAAGATGCTGAGAGATTATTGAAGCACTTTATCATTGTTTTGGGCTGGCACAGGGTGGATTCAGTCATGCTGTGATTTACAGGTTCCACAGCTCAGCTGAGAGCTCTGCAGTGGAGCAGTGAGAGTGGCTCAGAGGGCTTCACCCCTCACCTTCCCTCTGTTCCCCATGGCAAGTGTCAGCTGCTACTCTGTGCTCTGCTTTTATTGCCCCCAAGCTCCATCCACACCAAGGGGCCATCTCAGCAGGTTAGAGGGGTATGGACAATGGTCAGTTACCGATGCTCCCATGATTTTCTAGGGAACATCTCTCACTGCAAGCAAGGGTTTAATAGAATTGTCAAGCTGATTTACAAATAAGGCTGCTCTCTGGTGCAGATGATGGTGCTGATACAATCTTTGTGGCTTGGAGTTTACTTGCAGCATGGATATTGGAGCATATTTATTTGATAAAGAGAAATAAAATTACTTAGGCTACTGCTGGATTTGTTTGAGGCTCATACACCAAGTCAGGCCAAGTAAAAATCCCCATGTGGTGTTGCAGATCAATGATGGACGGATTGGTCTTGTCTGGGCAGAGTGCCAGGGTGTGTCCTAGGGAGCCCCACTACTCTGTTTTAAAAGGTGTAGTAGTAAATAAAACGTGGATAAACTGACCTGATGAGTATATACGAGGAGCCCATTTGCTGTGTATTCCCTAAACTGGAGGCAGATAATCTCCTTTAACATGTTTACACTCAGCTGCACACAGGTTTATTGGGAGGAAAGCAGCTTTCCCTGTGACTCAGAATGCAATTATTGCGAGATTGTCCCTGTGCCTCCAATGGTTCCCAGTCAGCAATTCAGCCACAGGCGCTGCCAGCAAGGAGAGTTGCCAGAAGCTTCTCAGGGCTGTGCTGGCCCTTTGCACTTCACACTGTGACAGGCTGGTGAGACATGTCCTGCTCTCCTGCTCCTGGGGAGTCTGGCAGTGGAGAGATGCAAAATCAATCTCGTTAGCATCAGCTCTTTCATTTTGTTTTACTGTCTTCTGTAGGTGTGACTAATTCCCTCCTTCACTGCTGCTGTTGTGAAGTGTTTATACTCTCCCAGCTCTCCCATCAAGTCTCTCTCCTCACCCTGAGCAATCACTCTACAGTGCGCAATTCAGGTTTTGCATGTCTAGCTTTTTCTTCTCAAGTCTCTCTTAATTCCTTGCTGCCTGGGTAATTTTCTCTTTGCCTCTCTTAGCACTTTTTAACTAATTTTTCACACAGTATTGTAAAGAGACAGAAACGGAAGAGCAGGATCATGGAGCACCCTTGTCTTTAAGAGCCCCACCCTGTTCATCACCCTCATCCTTGGATAGCTCTGATAGTCTCCATATCTTTGTGTGACATAACAGACTGGCCTGTGTCTCTGCCTAGAACCCTTTGCACTGGACTCAAGAACGTGTATTTTTAACCCTTTCCATTGTAGGGCTACACCAGACACAGTCAATCCGACTTTTGTCAGAGGCACCTGTGTTAGTTATTCTGATTGCTTAGCTTTCAAGTTCTAATCACCAGAGGAATTGCGTGAACTCTGGGGTTTGGTGTGGGGATTTTTATTTCTAATTTTTTTTCCTTTGAAATCAGACCAACACAATTAAAGTGACTTCAACAAAGCATTTCAAGTTCCATTACAGATTTCAAGTCTGGTTTAAGGTAAGTTGTGATGATTGTGGAAAAGGACTGAAGATAGGCAGACTTACAAAAAACAGAGATGAATACACTATCAGGAAACCATGACAGGTGAATAAATTGTGGAGTAATACAAATAATCAAAATAAGGGAGGATGGTAATCATAACTGTCAGTGCTGACAGCAATTTTATACCAAAGAGGCACTGTTCAGCGGAGAGATAGGATCAGCCACAAACTAATAAAAGAACAGTATGAACGAATTGTACACTGAGCCAGGGGAAGCCGCTGATAGGCTCAGTGTCTGCTTAGACTTCTCAGTAATAAAGCTCAACAATGTCTCAAGGGTGGCAGTGATGGGCAAGAGATCCCCATGTGCTTCTTTAAATGGGCTTTCTGACATCGAGACCACAAAGCACAGAGGCAATGAAATGATAGATATTATTCAGCTTTGCTTTCTCTGCTCCTGGCACTGAATGAGATTTGCTGTCCTGAACCCAGAAAACCAGAGGGCAGCTCTTGACTTTGGGATGGGATGAAGACTCATTTAAATGCCTTTTTACATACCTCAAGGCAGTAAGGGGACAAAATGTTCCTGTATTGAAGGGTTCATGTTTGATAGCCACACTAGGATTTGGACATGCTAGTTATTTGTCCACAAGCCATTAAATATGGTGTTTCCCTGCACAATCAACAGATTTACTCTTCTGACCCACTCAGCTTTGTGGTTTATATCTGATAACAGACTTCGGCTTTATATCATTAAGAACTGGCAAATTAATAGAAAATTACCCCATTTCTTGAACAAATTAGAGAACGATCACCCGTGTCTAAATGAGAGAAAAATGCCTGGAATCATCTTTATCGAATCTAATTTGAATTTGTGTGCAGTTGTTAAAGAATAATCTATGCACATCTAGCTGTAAGCATTCAAAAGGGTGAAGACATGGCAAACATTTTATATGCAGGCCTACGCAAACATCACCAATTAACCTGCCCTGATCAGTTCTCTAGAGAAAAAAAATGTTATTGACAAGTTCTCGCAATGGTAACTACTGCCAAGAGAGAAATTTTCCCTGAAAAAAAAAAAAAGCATAGACCAAACATTGCTGTAAGAAGAAAAGGACAATGAAGTGTCAGGGATAAGAACCAGCCAACTAGCAACAATATTTAAAAGTTTTGATTGCAATTTTCAATAGGAAGCCAAGAAAATGAGATTAATTTGCCAAGGATGCTCTCACTACTGTGAACTCAGGGCCTCTGGTCTGCCAGTTTCCAGACACTGGGACTTCCTTCCTGCAGGCATGAACAAAAGGCGGCGGCTGGTCATTAGCTGGTCTGAAGACGAGAGTGGCATCCGGCTTTAGTTCTTACTGGATTATTATCTCCTCTTAATTAAAATGCCCTATAACATTATTTCTCCTTTAGAAGAAAGAGCCTTTGAAAGCTGTTAAACCTCAAGGCTAGGTAGGAGAACTTTCATCCTCAAAAATTTGAGAAAAGGGAAGGGTCGTTTTTCCAAATTAGAGAAGCAAATCCAGGAATATATTTGCTGACTGGTTCCAGAAAGGAAATCTTTATCCTCGAGACGAAGCCAATTAGTGAGGCTCATGACTACATGTTCCACAAAGAGTATTTTGTGGGAGGAGAAAAAAAGAAAAGCCAGTGTTAGATTTTGAAAAAGTGATGAATTTCTTGTCCTTCTTTCCATACAGTAGGCACAAACAGCTGCAGAGCAAAGCCTTCAAGATGTCGCATTGGCCTGAGCTCATTGCTCTTCGGACTAACGTGCAGCTTCCCAGGTGTTCTTCTCTACCAGCCATCTCCCCAGCACAGGGCCACCAAAGCTTTCTCAACCCTAAGTCACAGTCTTGAGAGTAAGTGGCTTGTTTTCAGTGACTTGAATGCTGGAACTGACTCATATTCCCTATTTTGTTTTTATACTCATCATATTTGCTTCCCACTTACGCATCACTCCAGCTTATGCCACAAAATTAGAAAATGAGACAGACTTGTTAGAGACCAAATATGATCTCTGGTTTGACTCAGCAGTGTTTATGTGGAGCTACCCAGACATAATGTGGTTTGGCACATTGATGATGACAGAAAGGCCAGGTAATAATAATTTTCCAGTCTGTACCTCCCCTCCCTGAAAAAAGCCCGACCCATCGCAATTAACTGTCATCCCGTGTCATCTTCATTAATAATAGAAATAGATACTTATGAACATGCCTTTTAGATCTGAGTTCAAATTTTAAGACTCTCTGCAAAAGATTGCTGTTTTATCCCATCTGTAGGAGTGATGCTCGTGACAGGTACTACCTCTCCCTCCACAAATGCTCTTGCTCATTGCTTCACATATGGGAAAAGATCATCCCAATTTCACACTTCAGATGTCTGCAAAAGGCTGAATCATCTTTATCTCTGGCTCTGACTATGGTGGGTTGTTTTAAGCTCTTGTGCAGGTGTTGATGGATGAAACCACCGGGAGTGGGGTTTCCCACTGTGTGTGGCAGGTGCCATGCCTGGGCAGAGGCTGGCTGGCTGCACCCAGGTGTGGCTGTGTCTCCAGGGAGTGGCAGGTGAGTCCACAGGGGCAGCAGCTGCACAGAGCTCTTCCCTAGCATTTGTGTGGGGACCAAAACGGGATCTGGCAGCCAACGGAGCAGATTTGTGTAGCCAACAGAAACTGGCAATGAAGGCAGCAGCTCCAGGAAAACAAACACAAATATAAGACACACAGCAACAGCAAGATTCTATGGCAAGGAAGGGAGATAACTATCAAACTGACTCAAGCAATCAAGAACAACCCAGCTGCACAGGGCAACCTTCAGCTTGGGAGGGAAGATGGGCAAAATACCCCTTTCTTGGCCCTGGAAACATGATATTCTGTGAGGGCAGCAAATTGCCAGCACAGGATGCGATGATCAGCTCAGGACATGGTTCTGGTGAGGGCCTTTTGCCAAGATGGCAAATAACAAGGACAGTGTTTGAACCTCCTGCCTACCAATTATGCAACTGACAACATGTTGCATGGCAAATTTTTGGCTAAGGTGATACTGAACCCCAAATCTACTGGGTCTGTATCCTCTGCCTTATTCATGTATTTGACCACATTCTCTCTATTCCTTTCCCTAACAGAAGCATTGGTTTCAGACTGGCACTGCCTGGTTAACAGAGTGGAAGCAGCCACGAGAAGGGTCCTGATGTTCCTTCTCCTGAGACACAGCAGGGCTGCACCCCCAGGACTGAACACCCTGCAGGGACTGCAGCAGCAGCGTTGGGGCTGGATGGTGGAGCCACATTCTGGGCCTGAGAAAGTCTCTGCATGTTTAGCACAGGGTGCAAAAGAGACTCAGAATGGCTGAGCCAGGTGACCTGGATCGTATCTGTGTGGAAACAAAAACAGATCATCTCCTTCCCTCTAAACACTCTGCCAAGGCAGAGACTATGCTGGACTACTCACCAGCCATCTGGGAGATGTAGCCAAATTCAAGACAAACACTGACATCAGCTTTTGAATCCTAACCAGCCTGTGCAAAGACACCCTTACTTACACTTTGTTTTCTTTCCAAGCCCATTTTCTCCAGAGGCCTGGGAACAAGCTGCTTTCTCACACTGCGTGAGAGTGGAGTTAGGATGATCTAGAGTCCAGGAAAAAGGGAACAACATATCCTAATGAGGTCACACAGTCTTGTCTAACCTTTTATTTTTCTATGGCCTTCTGTTTTGTTGTCTGTAGCAGGGTTTCTGGATGACCCCAAAAGCATAAGTCAGAGCAGTACAGCAATTTGTGGAAAACACGTCACCCCAGTACAGCTCACAAAGTGTCTCTCTTTTGTAGGGCAGCATGGATCTCAAAACAAACTGGATCCACGTTTCTACAGCATTCAGCTCCTCTTTTACTTTCTCTCCACCTCGGCATTGCACTTCTCTGTCTTTTGACAAAATAGCCATCCCTATGGCTTCCAGCTGGAATGTTACAAACACAGGATTAGGACCATGATCACTGTGCTGTGTAAATTCCCTTAGGGTTAAAAAAGAGCAATGAGATGACATGCAATGAGAATAATGACTTTGTGCCATCAAATGTTTCTTGGGAAGGGAACCATGCCATCAGATTTGCAATCAGATTTCTTTTTAACAGAAAGCTTGGAAGCATTCACTGGCCTTGAGGGGATGTACCTATCAAGGTGTTCTGTACCACGGGGAGCTTATTACCGTGAGCAACACCAGGCAGCTCAGGGCATTACTCAGTAATCACCTTGAGGGTGGATACAGCAAGGACATGTCACCTGGCCCCATGACCTGGACTCAGGTGAAAATGCTCAATAGCCTGTGACTAAATGAGTTGAAAATGGGGATTTTTCTGTCACTTTAAGAAAACTCACAAAATATTCCTGGCAGATAATCAATCTCATCTTCTTGCGCTGGAGAACTCCTGTGCCCCTCTATGATGATTCTCATGACATGGAGCATATGCCATGCTGCTCCAAGACCACCTGTCATGGTCAGAATAATCCGGATCTCTTAAAACAAGAATATGTCCTTCAGTGCAGGTTGGGAGGAAATTAAGAGGAGCCTTGCCTGAACATCTCTTTCCCCTCACTCTAGTTTTGTGGGAAAAGCATTGGTATAAAGGATTGGATGGATAGAAACAAGAGGTATAGATGCTCTAGATGTACTTCCTTTGGTGCTTCTAGAACACTCATGCACCTGCCTGTGATGTTAGTGTTATTTTGGGGGCATGTGCCCTGTTTGGCAGCATGGTGGGTAAGATGTTGCATCCCATGGTCTTGTTAAGGAGCTGGTGCAGCTGAGTTTCCCAGTTCTTCCTGGGCTGTTGGATCCATAACCATGACAACCAGAAACAAACTCTGATTTTCATCTGATCCTTTGCTTCCATGTCCTTAGAAGGTTTAGGCCACAGATAGACATCAGGTTTTTGTTTGGTTCACTGTCTCACAAAGGGCTTAAACTGGTGGTAATCAGAAGGAGCAAGCAATCTTCTCTGCAGTGATATAATGGTTTACTGGTGATAAGGGGCTCCTCTTTTGGGGTTCTCTGCATACTTCCTACAAATAATATAATCTGTCACACACAAGAAAGTTGGTCATGTGCAATGAAGGTCCTAATCTGTCACATGGTGTTTTGAGGCTTGTGATGCACTGAGACTTTTCTTCTGGACCCAGCTGGATGAGTGGCCTGGGGTGATCATAGAGGTCCCTCCTTCAGGGATCATAACCTTGACTTGCACTGTCCATGCCTGAAACCAGTCCTTGAGCCAGAGATTATGATACTAAAGAAATGAATGACAAAACCTTTCTGCCCTTGGGATCAATAATAACAAGGGAGGCGGATGTGCCACAGCCTTTTCAAGGCAAGTATTATTCATACACCCCCTCAGACATGAGGTGTATATAAATCATTGTATATAAATCATAGCAGAGACTATCTCAATGTGTCCCATTCCATTCTTGTAAGAAAAGGTGCACCTGGATTTTATTTCTTTTTCAATTCTACTTAAAAAAGGTAAACAATCTTCAATATAATGGAAAGGCTTTTTAATCCCTCACAGACAGTACAGAAGGCCCTGAAGTGAGTGGCAGATGAAAAATGCTATTCTTCCTTTCATAAATCAAAAATCAGAGCAATTTGCTTGAATTCAGTCCTCTTATTGTGGTTTTCCCTGTTTCAAATATGAGCATGAATCCTCCTCATTTTATGCAGCTATGTAATTGCATTCCCCAATCCAAGAGGACAAGTTTGCTTGTTTCAGTAATTCTTATGAATTGCCATTCCACTTGCAGCTTGGAGACTGCACAGACAAATGGGAAGAGCTCTGAATGACTCCTAGTCCAGGAGAACCTCTTGGGACACAACCAGCTTAGAGGCAGGCTGGGGGGGAGGAGGGAGCAGCACAGCATCTCAGCCACTGGAGGACTGTGGATGCCTCCTCTGGACTTGTAATCCATTACCCTTGGATGGTTACTCTTGGTGTGTAACCACTCTCCAGGGAGAATAAAATGGAGAACAAAAGTGTTGGGGTCTGACATAGAAGTTGGATGTATCTTATTAATTCAAGTAATATTTAAGTTCAAGTCCAAATGCGTTTGATCCTTCATCTCGTTTGGCTGCTTTCATTTCCTCTTTCTTGCATGTTTTCAAGTCATTGATTGTCTCATTCTGCAGCTAAAGCTGCTTAGTTGGTAGGCGGGGGGTGGCGGGAGATTGCTCTGCCTGAAATGCTCTTATTTTATTGCTGCTTGAGTCTGAATTCCTTCCTGCTCTTACACTCAGTTAATGTTAAACATTGCTTGCTCTCAGTATTTACCTATTTTTAACCCTGACTCATTTTTTTTTATTTCCGTAATGTGTGCCCCTCTGTGCTTTACATCTCAATATCCTCATTCATTTTTTAAAACCACAGAATATCCTCACTTATTTTCATTTGTAAGCACTTCTGTTGTTTCTATTTTTAGTTCACTTTTTAACTCTTTTTCTTTTTTCCTTGTCCAGTTCTTGGAGTTTTTTTCTGAGATGTGTGAGGTTGTCTGGCCCAGGAGCCCACGTATCTCTGTGGGCTATCCTCAGCTTGGAGCTGCTACCTGCCTGTCAGAAACATTCATCTTGCTTACACTTTCCCCTGAAGAAAAAAACAGGGTCCACTGATTCATCCAAAAAATCCTTAAGCATCTCATACCCCATTGTATGGCAAAGGCAGAGCTGAAAGCGTCAGGAGACAAATTATCTCCGTAGCTCAGCTTACTGCTTAGAAAAGGAAAATCAAAAAGAAGATTTTAAAAGCCGATCCTATGGGAAGCCAGCACGGCTAGCAACGGAAAGAAAGCCCTTCCCTCCTCACTGCTAGTTATGAATCTTCTTTCCCTCTCAGCTGGTCCCAGTCCTCCCCTTGGAAAGCTAATTACCAGTGTAGGGCAGGCGGGAGCTGGCCATACAGCGTTAACTCTCAGACCCTAATGAGGCAGAGTGGCAGATGCCGGGGTTATTCAGAGGTTATGGGCGACCCTCCAGCCCACGAGGGGAGGCTCTCCTAGGGGTGGGGTCACTGCAGGCTCCTGCAGGGGGCCTGCTTGGGCATATCTTCAAGGCAACCAACAAAGCAGCAGACAGAAGGGTTAATGCTGCTCAATAAATGAACCGGCATCAAACAAGAGAGGCTTGAATCTTTCTTCCCCCGTAATATAATTTGTTGGCTGCTGGGAGCCTCCCCTCATCTAACTGGGGCTTTTCTCTCAGGCAAATCAGGGTGGGTGCTGCTTGCACAGCTGCAACATTGATTTCCAGTTTGGATAGAAAAGGAGTTATTTTCTCCTCCTTTGTGTCATCCCAGAATGAAAAGGAGACAAATAAATAAAAATCCCCTCTGTGCAGAATATGACACTGAGAGACCGTTGTGCATGGCACAGCCCCCTCCTCCACCCACCCCTCACCCTCTGGATACAATGCTCCCTCATTAACTTGGACTTTTCATTCAGGGGTTGTTGCCCAACTTAATTTGGAATAATTTATTGGATTGGATTCATATCAACTTAATAAGGCTTTAGTTGAGTGCAGAAAATCCATTTTTCACTAGCAGTAATTGCCAGTGATGTTGGAAGGTGACCCCCTCCAGCAGACACTTATGGGGCTGCAATGCCACAGGGTAAGGCTTTCATGGGCATCACTGGAAGCTAGATAGGATAACACAAAGGTATCCCAAAGGTTTAATCCCACACAACACAACGTTTGTCCCCCTATCCTCCCCCCTCTTCCCACATCCTGCTGACCTCTGTTGCCCACTTCTTAGTGGGTTTCTCCTCCAGCTCCTGCTTCTCAGCTCCCTATTGACCCCCCAACTTTGCCCAGTCTTGCACCTTGTCAGACCTTCCCCTGAACCCACCCTGCCTCTCCAAACTCAGTCTTCCTTTCCCACTTCCCTGCCTGCATAGCCCTTTTCCCATTCTGTATCCAGCCCTCCCAAATGACCAGTTTCTCGTATACCAGCGTTGAGGGAGACACACCTTGCTAGCCGGCAAAGAGTGGGTATCAAGCTCTGCCATGAAAAAGAAATGCCCATCATTCACTACAATCCCATGCCTGCTGCTCTCCTTGCTGCCCCCAGGAATTTGGAGAAGGGGGTAGAACTCTGCCACAAAGTAGTTTCGGACACTATAATTCCCTCTCTTATCCACTTGCAAATAATTCATGCCAAGCCGAAGGAGCACACCCGGAGAAGAGGGGGAGAAGGGCCCATCCCTGTGGGCACAGCAGCAGGAATGCTCGGCAGCGAGGTGGTACCTTCATCCCGCCATACCACCTGAAGTGTCAACCAGCAGCAAGGAGCAAAGTCTCCTGAGGGATTATCCCTCCTCACGGCTGCCTGCAGCTACCGCCTGCTCCGGCAGTTCAGTCTGCAGCAGCCACTCCCTTTCATGTCCCAATCTGTCAGGCTGGGGAGGGGTTAAAGGAGAGGCTGGCGTCCCCATATGCCAGGGGCTTTTCAGTGTCTAACCCCAGAGCAGCTCAGCTGCTGTGCCTTAGCAGCGCTGACTGATAACGCTTTCATTGCAGCCGAGCGTCTGGACAATTGTTCACATATGCCACTGACTGCTCCCACTGAAGCTCCTCACGCAAACTGGTTTTCCTCAAGGTACATCTGTCATGAAAAGGTTTTGGATGGACACATGCACATAGCAGGCTCACCTCTCCACTGCGCACATCTGCCTATTGCTTCTTCCCAGTGTTCCCAGCACAGTTATGTACTCTGCTTCTACTGCCAATTAAAATGCAGCGGGGAGGGGGAGGTCGAGGCAGAACGGAGAGACTTCCTTTCATAACTGCCTGGAGCCCTCTGACCCTTTATTTAAAAAATTAGCATCATAATGCCTGGAAGTATCGCTGCGCTGTAAAATTCTTCTCTCATTGTCCTCCCGAAAGATGCAAATGGCATCACCCATTACTAATTCTCGGAGTTCTCTTTAGAAGGAGCTAGGTGATAAGAAAGTAATTCTAAAATCGGCCTAATGAGCCTTTGTGGAACCTGAGCGCAGCTGGTGAGCCTGTCGATGTGCTCACACATTCCGAACACAGCGGTGGGTGAATGAGTGGGCTTGCTACGCTTGCAGCAGAGCATCTCTTTTCCTGCTGGAGCAATAGGCTTTACCTGGTGCTCAGAGAGAAGGGGTAAAGTCCTCCTGTATCCCAAAAATGAATAGCATTAAAGAAAGGCAGTGCAGGAACAACATCTCCCCTGGTTTTCATAGTCTTTTGTGCAGATGGAGATGAGATTTTTCAAAAGCCCAAAGCAAACATTGACCTAAGGCTACACTCTGAAGATAATGGCCACCGTGGAGAGCTTTTGCAAATCCTGCTCCCAGGCAGAGAAAAAGAGTTTCATTTGAATAAAGGGAGGGAGTGACTGAAGTCAGAAAATTATAAAGCCCTGAGCTGAACTATTTCTGGAAAAAATCCTAAAACAAATAATTGAAGAAATTTTTGAAGCACCTAGATAATAAGGCTGAGAAACTTTTAAGTTAATAGGAATATGTCAAGAATAGGTTGCATCAACACAATCCAATTTCTTTCCTGACAGGTTAATAGGGTTTGTGGATGAGGCAGGAGCAGTCAGTGTCATGTGTCTTCAGTAAGGTTTATGACATTGGGCTTATATGACACACTCATAGACAATTTAGGGTAGCATGGCCCAAAGGCAGCTTCTATAGACTTGAGTATAAGGGTGGCTTAAAACTGCCCACATTTAATTGTCAAGTTGGAATGATTCATCAGCTGAGATTTTGCAGTGATCATTCCTGTAGCAGATGTTATTCAATGTTTTCATTAATGGCTCAGATGATGGAATGAGAACAAGCTTATTAAATTTGCAGGTGGCATTAATCTGGGAGGGACTGCAGGCACATTTGATAAGATTAGAAGTCAAAATGCTCTTGATAAGTTTAAGAAATAGTCTGAAAATAACAGGAGACACTTTAATAAAGACAAGTACAAATTAGTATCCTTAGGAAGGAATAATCAGATTCTTAAATATAAGATGGAGATGGTGGGATGGGTAGTGGATCTGCTGGAGGAAAAGGGCTTATAAAGTGTCACATGCAGAATTTTGACAGTAGTTAACATTTTGGTGGAAAAAATCAAAATCATACTGGGATGTATAAGTACACTTTTTAAGACAAGGAAAGTGAGTCTACTTTGCTGGAGCAAGGCACTGATGCTCAGAAGTGGCTCATGAGCCACATGGGTGTCTGTGTCACCACAGGGCTGGTCTGCAGAGGAGTGGAGGGGGAAATGTCTGGGGAAGTCATTCTCCCAGTCAGAGCACTTTAATCAATGGCTGAAATCATCCCAAAAGTAAACCCTCGCAGCAGCCTAAACTGTGTAAAATTAAGGCTGCCTTCCTCCATCCTCCTCACTTCCACAGAGCGGCGCAGCCCCTGGGGTGGGATCACTGGGTGATGGGGTAGCCCAAGTGGCTGAAGCACCAGCCTGCAAAAACAAGGGTTTCCTTTGCGCTCTTTTGCCAGCAACTGAACTGCCTGGAAATGAAGCCATCATTTTTTTAACTTCATGGGGGTAGGATTCTGCCCAGCTCAGCTCTCTTAACCCTCTGTACCCAATGACCCACCCGGCTGTGGCAGCAGTCCCACTGGCCACAAGGCAACCAATTCTCAACAAATACTTGCAAACCACGTAGATGTTGGCATTGCACTAGGCGAAATGGCACGTTTTTTCAACCAAGCCAAATTTCACAATTCCCCTACGCTTGAGCAGGGATCTTTGCCAGCTGCTGATTGCAGTGTAAGTCCAACTAGAGGCTTGCCTGCTTTCCCTGGGGAGCCTGTGACCAGTGATATAATGACAAAGTCTCCCTAAAACAAGCTTGTTTGTTTACCTTCTCCGCTCAGTTCCATCTGCTAATAAACTGCCCACACACATATTTAGGCCATGTAATCTTATGCCTCACTACAAGTGGAACAAAATTGGTTTTCTCCCTTGTATTATGTGAAAAAACCTGATGCAACCTACGTTATTTCTAAAAGTCAAGGACCCATTGGAATTCAAGCTGTTTTATATTGTTCTTCCTGTCTCCCACTGTTTCCTCAGAAAAAAACAATCTTCTTTTCCCCCAAAGCAAACACCCTGGACCATACCCAACCCCAGCTACACCACCTGGGTC
This sequence comes from Oxylabes madagascariensis, assembly GCA_013400675.1. Taxonomy (NCBI): domain Eukaryota; kingdom Metazoa; phylum Chordata; class Aves; order Passeriformes; family Timaliidae; genus Oxylabes; species Oxylabes madagascariensis. The sequence continues at coordinate 1,765 of VYZR01019272.1, read as the reverse complement.
TTGTCACTAGCTCTGGTTTCTCCAGGAGACAGTTTCAGGTGCAGCAGAGACAATCCAACTGTTCCCCACCCTGAGAAGAAAGTCCCTCCTCGCTTCCCTGCCATGTCTCTGTTCCCCTCCTTTCTGCTCTATCTCCAGAGATGTGCTCTGGCCACCTCCTTGCTCGGTTTGACTCCAAGATGAGCCCAGCTCCTGGTGTGCTGGAGCCATCCAGTCCATACAATGGCACTTTGTCCTCAGGTTAGTTTGAGCAAAAGGCTCTTTTCGGTGGTTTGTCCCAGGGGACAGCCCTACAGCCTGTTCTACAAGGGTGGCAGCAGTGGGGGTCTGTCATGCTGGGATACCACACCACCAAAAACAACACCATGGAAAAACAACACATGTGAGCTTAGAACTCATTAAACTCCTCCCAGATTCCTTTTATAGGATTAAAGTAGGTAGGCTTTAGCTAATTCGTTGTCACTCTCCTGGCTGTCCCCTTGGGGAACCTGGCAGCCACTTGCACCAGGAGGCTTAGATCAGCCCTAATGAGCTCAAGTCTGCAAAATAGGAGCCCACCATTTATGCTGGGCACATTGTGCAGAAGAATGTGAGACTTAGCAAATGCTCACAAAGCCAGTTCAAACACTCATTTTTTACCTTAAGATACACATTTCCTTAGATAGCTTAAACTGCCATGGTGACTGCAGTTTGTTAAAACACAGACAAAGGCTCTCTTAAGAGCCTAGAGGCTTATTGGCTAATTAAGCAAAGATTTTTTTTTTGTAACCAGAGGGGTCATTTCACTGGTACAAGTCCACCTAAAGGTGTATGTACTGATATTATTAAAACCCACTAAAAGACGAGGGGAAAACAAAACTGCAAAGTTGCTTTGGGAGAGACACATGTCCTTCTGTGCCCTCTGTATGCACTTGTACACTCCTTCTTAAATCATCCTTCAGTGAGAGCAGGAATGTCTCTCAGGAGTTGCCCTGAGCAGCAGCCTCAATGTTAGTGCTGTTGCCGGGCTCCTGTCTCCAAAACTCTGCTCACTCAAGTATATGAAGAGTTGGTACAATTATCCCAAAGCCTATCCTGTTTAGATCTGGGGATGTCTCGGGCTGAGATCTCCAGATAGGGGTTTTGCTATGGGTATTTTTTTTAAAGCTATCTTACTGCCCTGCATCCTCTGCAAAAGCCTTTCTGTGGGGAGGGGGACGCTCTGCAGCCGGCGATGGGGGCATGTGGCTGTGGGTCAGATCACACAGCACCAATAATGCTGGGAGAGGACACGTGCCCACAGCCCTGGGCACCGCTCACGGCAGAGCTGCTGCTGTCACAGAGCAGACCTGGCTGAACGTCTGTTGACATGCAGTTACCCTAAAAGGGCAAAGGAAATCTCTGTTGATAAGAGAGAGCCAGGCAGATGTGGAGTTTTGCCAAGTGAAGGTGTTTGGGCTGCTTGCAAGAGCTGTTTCTGCTGAATAAGGAAGTGCAAGGCTTCTTCGCTGTAATAAAGCACGCTGAGGAAATGAGGATATGTATAATCAGAAAGAACTCTGCATGAACACACAAAGTAGGTAAAGAAGCTCTCAGAAAATTACTTTAGATAGTTCATGGGTTAAAAAGATAAGGGAGAACCTTGCATGGGGTTGAGGTTCCTCGACACCAAGCTAATATGCTTCCACTAGTCTGCGCTGAAGTTACCAGAGCAAATAACTTTGGGCTTCAGGAATAGAGTGTGAATATTGTGGACTTTTTTATTTCCCCAGAAAGACTTTTCTTA
>VYZR01019268.1:26000-37625 GCA_013400675.1 Oxylabes madagascariensis | reverse complement strand
CTCTTCCAACCATGATGATTCTGTGATTCTACTACCTTTCAATGCAAAACTTCCATGGGCCAAGGAAGAGGAGGTTTCAGTGCTGGAGAACTGTCAAACTGATGGAAAGTTTCTCTGGATGTCTTATACCCTGATTCCCCCTAAAAACCAGTACTATACCCCTCAAGGAGAACATGCGTCCTATTTCTGGGAAGGTACTGATGATGTAATGCTGAATATGGATTGTTTCTTCTCTGCTTTGGTCAACCGTTTGGTGGCAACACCACTGGAATCCTGAACAGCCAGTGATGCAAAGTCTCTGTGCAGGAAACGAAAACCATTTTGACTTTTTTAAAGCAGTACACCACATTGAGAAATATTTTCTGATTTACATTTATGACTTAATCCAGTAAGAAATAAATCTGAGAATCATACTTAAGTGAAGACATCCAATTACCAAGGCACAGTCCTGAAAACCCAAGCTTGTGCTACGTTTAGCATCAAAATCTATTTGATATTATACTAAGAACAAAGAAAAGGAAAATACAGAAATGCCTTGTTATACTTCTACCACTGTTTTGCAAGAAGTTTTCTTTTAGGGCTCTTGAGCGATAGATGTATTTGGCTTCTGGAAGCATTGCAATCTATCAAGTAATTGGTCTGTCCAAGAAGTTAGTTCTTGGTGAGTAATTGCAGATCATATCAGGAAAAGAGAATCAAAAATTGGCAAAAAGACAACCAAATGAGAGAAAAATAAAGGAAAAATATAAAAAAGAGCCTTCAGGTTTGCTAAGGTTTAAACACACATAAAGAGCAGAGAGAAGAAAAAATGCCAGAACAAGAACTTGTCACAACCTTAGTAAGAAAATACTTTGCCTAATGACTGATCACTCAGTACTGTAGTTAGTCAATAAACCAATTCTCCTGGGTAAATTTGGGGGTTTTTTCATTTTTTTTTTTTCCAAGTATTTAACACACCATTAGAATTCATCACCTGAGATCTGTAATTAAGACTGGATGCATTTCCAGGGGACATGTTCTTGCACATTTTAGAATGCCTGGCTTCTTAAAAGAATCAGGCTTTTTTGTCAACATTTTTTCCCCTAAATATTCTAAGCAAGACCTAGCACTTGTATAACTTCCTTAAAGGGAAAAAAAAATTCTCTGTCCTTGCACCTCACTTTTTTTCTGAATGTTTTTGATTTTGCTTTTTATTCATCCCTATGAGGATTTAACACTCCCCCTCAGTTCAGCATTGAATGTGAATTTCATTAATGTGCTGCTTGTTTTTCTTCCAGACCAATTAATAAGGGTGATAAATGAGGTAGGACACAACACCAATCCCTGTGGCACCCCAGTAGTTGCCTCCCCCAAATTCAAACACTGCCATTTATCATTACAATTTGCTCATGTTCTTTCCGCCAATTTGTAGACTCCATGGCAGTACTCCTACTGAAGACAACCTTAATTAATTATTCAAGTGTATTCATGGGAGATGCAATATCAAATACTTCATGGAAAACCAAAATGCAGTGCAGCAACTGAATTTCCAGTAGGCACTACTACTTTAATTATTTTAAACCTTTTATATCTGTTTGTGAAGATTTATTCTTTTATTATTTGTACTTTAGTGGATCCAACTGGGCTGAGGACCCATTGTCATGTTACTGAAATTACATTACTAAAATTTTATCTTCAGCTGTTTAGTGATTCTCTTTCCTCCTCCTGCTCTCATATTTGTTTCATTTTCACCCCGTGGATAGAATTTAAATTAATGGAACTTTAATTGCCAGGATCCCTGACAATTCCTTTTTTCAGGATATCAGGTACATTTTCTGTATTTTGCATATTTGCTGCTTCTACTTTTTCTCTTCCAAAAACCACTTCATTATGAGCTCGTGTTTGCATGAAAACAGGTTTCTCTCTCTCTGCCTCTACTGTGCATCTGCTCCTGCTGTGTATTCCCCACTGGAGTCTGTATCATTGGTAATCTGTGCCTTGGAAGTCTCAGTGAGTTGCATGGAGATGACTGATGTCATACTTGGAGGATTAAGTAGGGAATAAACAGCAGGAGCACATCATTTCTCAAGAAACCGAAACCCCATCTTATCTGTGCTAGAAAATGCCAAAGACAGATTTTTAAGAGATGTCATGGTGCTTCTTGATACAAAAAGAAGAGAAGGCTTCTACACAAAAAACTGAAAGCAGACTGATTCAAAAGGAGCAGGGGAATGGCTATTTAAACAAGTCCCATCATATCCTGAGCCCAAGAACAGATGAGCAGTGAGAAAAGACCTCATATGCCAACTTTGTTCTATGAAAGACTCACAGGGGACCACTTTACCTGCAAATTTACAATTTAGTCACTTTTTGTTTTCTTTCAATTAACGTTGATTAATTTCTTCACACTCTCCCTCATGTTGCCTCTCCTGGGACAACCTGGTAGCAGTGTCTAACAGAGACCTCATCTTCCCTCTCACCCAAGAGACGGAATATATGCACCCTGAGCATATATTCTGTAGTGTTTCCTTCAAGGAAGCACTACAGAATCTTCTTTGATCAGAGCTTGGAGGAAGTATTTCCCCCTACCTCCTGGAACTGCAGGATCTACCTGACTAAAGTGATTTTAACTTCCCACTCATGCAACAACACCTTCCCAGCATTGCTGAGTGTCCCATCTCTCTGTTCCTTTGTAAGAAAGCCATTTTATGGTCTCAAAAAGTCACAAATCAGCTGCACTCTGAATTTTTGTGAGATCCTGTATCTGTCACAGAACAAGGACTAGTGTTTCAATTCTCACCATGTTCTTACAGATGCTGTGGAACCCCTTCCTTAAATTTGAAGTGCTGTGATGTCATGTTTCTTATGGCACTTGAGGAGAATTGGCTAGTCAGCAGCAACTGGACCAACATAGGGCCATCTGAGTGTGAGCTACAGCTGAGAAAAGCTCCTAAGGTTCTCCCACCTAGAGCGTGCAGTTAGAGTAAACCCATTTCTTTTGATGCTGTAAGCAGGCTGTTCACCCAGAGGGGTTCAAAACTAGTTTCTGCCTGCTTCTCTCTAACCCTAGCATTATTCAAGAGTCAATAATCCAATTCAAAACAATGCAGTGACAATGAGGTGGAATCTTTTTTAATGGTGTTTACTTGTTCTTAATGATGTGCTCTATCTCCCTGTTACAGAGAGAAGCAGATGATAAAGAAGGGAGAAACTACACAGAAATGCTGACAGTAAAATCAAAAAGAGACACTCCTTTTGAGGTTAAAGAGAGGATCTGGCTAGTTTCTGAAAACTCACAAATATAGGATTTTTTCTCCTGCAGTTGAGGTCTTTCTACCAACAGGGGCCTAACTGTAAAACCAATGAAAATTTTCGCAATTCAGAACAGTTCAGAACCCTTTTCAGTACAACAATTTTATCCCCTAAAGAAACTTTTTGGCCAAACCAGAATAATTCTCAGCTTCCTGTCCCTTTTCTTTCCATTCTTGCCAGATTTTATATTCCCAAATATGACATTTCCCCCACCCCTCACCTCAGTTCAGAGAACATAAGTGAAAAGGAAAAGGAAAAGGAAAAGGAAAAGGAAAAGGAAAAGGAAAAGGAAAAGGAAAAGGAAAGGAAAGGAAAGGAAAGGAAAGGAAAGGAAAGGAAAGGAAAGGAAAGGAAAGGAAAGGAAAGGAAAGGAAAGGAAAGGAAAGGAAAGGAAAATTGATCTCTATCATGATTTACAAAGTCTTGGAGTTGTTTCAGTTTGAGCAGCCCACCACATGAAGCCAGATGCAGTGCAAGGGCCTAGGATATCTTTGCAGCCCCACCACAAACCTTCCTCAAAGGATGTGAGGAGAGACAGAATAGCACCAGTTTAAAATCTCTGCCTCCCTTTTCTGGTCAGCTCTGGAAAAACAACTGGGAAAGAACTTCATGCAAGACAGAATGTGCTTCTACCTTTCCATTTCTTTAAACATAGTGTATTGATTTTGTGTTTGTATGGTGTATGAACAATTTCCTCAGTTCATGAGGGATCTTGCCATCTTGCAGGTTTGTTGTCAGCTATGAGACCACAGTTATTGTCACCATGGCTTTTCCATTTTTCTTCTCCATTTGTTATTTGTCTCTGATTGCTACTATGGTCTGTGTCCCTGTGGGTCTAAAAACCTTCTTCCTTAAGGGGAATTCAGTTTGGTTTTGAATTTTGTAAAGGAGGGTGACATTATAAGAAACTGTTGCATATGATAGACTGGAGTGGGCACCTCTCTGTGTTGTGGATACTGCTTATTAAACATAGCAGTATGGGCTTGTGGTTCCAGCAAAGGTTGTTTTCTGGTTTGCCTGTAAGTTGAGAAGCGTCAGATCTCACAATGCTTTTTTGCTAGAGTTCTGGGAAATATTTGGAAGGAGCTGGTGGCCACCATCCTCAGTGATATATAGGGAGATAAAAGAGCAGGAACTCCTTGGAAGCTTTCCCCAACACAGTTCTTGTAATCCACTCAGTGCCAGGCAGCTGTGAACAGGTAATGCTGTTTGGAAAATTATATGCATAAGAGATATCAAAACCATCAAGATTAGAGAGACATCTGGAAAGGAGAGAGTGTACCCAGGGCAGTTCCACCTGCTGATGGTGCACAGGAGGGTGCTGACAGGAGGGTGCTGAGGAGCACAGGGTTTGGAGAACATCCTGACCTTACAAGAACTCTTCATCCTCAGGTAAAACAAAGTACAAAACCTAGAAATTGCCAAGTTACAAATGCACAATGGCACAGATAGAAGAAAGTGAAAAGTAATTTTATGCAGACATCTACCTTACTAGTAGCAGTTAGGGGAGATAGGAATATTTCGATTTAAATAAATACATAAAAGATATATTGGAGATTTGGGGGAAGCAGAAGCAGATGGACAATGTAATACTAATCTGAAAAATTATACTGAAAAGACAAAATGATCTCTATAGATGAATGGATCATAGTATAGCCTGAAAGAAATTTTGAGTCAAACCAAATTAATAGTCAAGCAAATATTGTCAGTAAGTAACAGAAACCCTATGAATCAAAATCCAGTCCCATGTAGGCAAAATACAGCACTAAGGCTGTATTACAGACTGCCTGATGAAGATGGTGATAGAGATTGACACACTGAAGGAGATCCAGGAAGGCAGGAATGAACAATAAAAGAAGATTACAATTGACCTCATTTACTGAGTAAACTTTACTATGGGGAGTGATGTGTGGGCTGAACTTTCAATGACAATTTCTTTTTCTATGGAAAGACAATGCAAGAAAAGGAGTGAGAAGTCATCACCAATGTACAGGACTTGGTTACTGTCCTGCTGCTGGGAATGGTGGCAATACTGTATTTATGTCCGTTATCCTCATTCCTCCTGCAAGAGTCAAGAGATCTGCTATTGTACAGATGAATTTTTAAAAAAATCCTGACTACACAAAAAAAGGGGTCTTGTTATAAAGAAGCTAAAATAAGTGGTTACACTATAAAAATCTTGGTTTTTTTTTTGGACAGCACCGAAGTTTTTTAAAGATGCCATTGTGGGTGGTCACAGCAAACACTTACTACCTTTCCAAAAATATTTGAGAAAGACCAAAAGATAGAAGGCCAAGCTTAGCAGAAGCATAAGGTAGCTTTATTAGGAATAAGAAGGAATTATTAAAAAGCCACAAAGCCAAAACCATAACCAAACCAAACAAAAAAACCCCAACCAAACCAAAACAAATCCTAAAGGAGCAATTGTCTGAGAATGCTGAAGTTCAGTAAGAGAGACCAAAAAATGAACTCCAAAAATGCAGAGATGCTAGTTATTATGTAAGGCCAAGGAGAGATCAAGGAGCATGAGGCTTCAAAGACAACAAAATTACAGTCAGAAAACTCAAATTTTCTGACTGAACTACAAATGAAATGCTTGGGGAAGTATATACATGGACTCTTCAACCTAGAGAAGAGACACTGATGAAAAAGCAAAACGTAGATTTGTTAAACACAGGAAGCATGGAGTAGTTCTGATCATTTATTGACAATGTGATTGTGTACCATAGAAAGCAAACAAGCACTACACCTTATCAGGCAATCTTTCCAACCTCGGTGTGTATCAGGTGTTCTCTGAAATTATGGGAAAGGTCAGTAATACAACTGTAACAATAGATTTATTTACTTTTGTGGAGGTGCTTGAGATGATAGCATTGTATGTGCCTAGCTGCCATGATTTTAATATCATAAAAGCACACAACTTAAATAATTTCGTAAGTTCCCAAACATGTCTATATATGCAGCAAATTGGACTGCTTACCTATTTTAACTTGTGAGGTGAAATAACATTGAAGTCACATTGTAGAAGGAACTGAGATATTACACTGGTTTAGTTCACAGGCTGCACTCCTGGAAGCCCAGCCAAGCTGAGCTGTAAGCATTCCAGGTTGCCAATTAAAGGTTGAGGCCCACTTTACACCGGTTAGTTTAATATCACTTTGCATTACAGAGCTTCCCATTGCAGTATAAATCGAGGCAAGATAGCAGATGTCTGTATGGTTCATTGCCTGATTTTGCAAGTGCACAGCTTGAAATTGGCTCTTTTAATACTAAATATTCAGTGGCTGAGTTTTGTAAACAAATCCATTGGCTGTACTTCTTTTTAGGGGAGTGAGAGTCCAATTAAAGTTTCCACAGAGAAATGTGCCCCTGCACGTGCACACACATGAAGGTGCGCACAGACAAGAAACTGCACACACACACACACACACATACAGAGGAAGTTTGGGAGTTTTTCTGATCCCTGGAATGAATTTGTTCTATGCCTATTGTGCTCAAATAACAGATAAGTTATACAGGGTATATACACAAATGAGAATTGTAGTTAAATTGTAGTTCCAGCTGAACTAAACCTTTCAAAGTCCTTGGAAATATGAGTGATATCTTCAAGAGCATTTGCAATGGCTTAAAGTAAGGGAGATGGAATGGTGAGCTTATAAAAAACAAGAGATGGGGAGGTCATGGTCTGCATGTCCTAAAGTAGTGGCTCTCAGAAGGGAACGCATACTGGAGTCCATGTTTTAAAGCCATTGTTAGATAGAGAGATAGAGGGTCCATGTTTTAAAGCCATTCTCACAGATAGAGAAATGCGTCAGGGAAAGCCATTCTCCTGCCACTGGTTACAACTGCAGCAACTGAAGTCAGTGAGATTCCCTTGGTATCCTGCAGCAGGAGACATGGACTCCAGGTGGTGTGTGTGCCAGTGCTGGAAGGACTTGCCTACAAGCTTGTCAACCTTCCCCAAAACACAAGTCATGGCTGTTCCACATTCTCCCATCTGTAATGGCTTGTTCAGCCCTCTGGAAATATATATAAATCCAGCACAGGCATTTCTATTAACACATTCTATGCCTTTTCCATCCATGCACTTTGTTTTTCTATATGAAATACCCAGCTGAGCCCGATACAGAAATCGTTCCTTCTCCAGGTCCTTTTTAATTAATCAGGACCAGCTAGACTGTTTCTTCAACCCCAACTGCTGCAGAGACAATCCTTGTATGTGTGGCGATATATAAAAAGGCTTCCAGTCCTTACACAGAGCGTGTTAAATAAAATATGATCTTCAGTTCAGGCAAGTAATCTATTGACTGTTAAGGTACCATCTAACTCAAGACGGGTGCGTAGTGGAACCCCAACTCCACAGTTACCAATGTTTTCTTTTACGCTGGAATGTGGCAACTTGCTCAGTAGGTAAGAAAAATAAAGCAAAGCTCAAGAGTGGTCCAGTGCTCCAGCCTTGTATCTTCACACACAGTACTGACTTGGGTGCCTTGAGACATGCTTCACACAGCTCTCAAACCTTATAAAAGACACCCTGTACTTTCCCTCAGATAGATGCTCAAAGGCCAAAGAGTTGTGCTAGTGGTCACAAGTGGGTGACCAAAGCAAACAAACCTGTCTTGGAGGATCCTGAAGAACCATCTCAGAACAAGAACAACCTGTGAATTTCATTTCACATGGCAGTGCCCAGTGGTCCTAGGAGAGACTGTGTACTTGGCCCCTTGGGTTTATCTGTACAAAAGGCTTTACAGGTAATTGAGAAAAATAGGATTGTGAGATTCATCTTTACATGATAATTTTTTTTATCAGATAATTGTGGAGAGAAAACTTGAATAAAACACCTAAGGTCACATGTCCAGAGGTATCTGAGCCAGAACCACAAAGGCTACAAGTAAGAACTGTGTGTTTAAAAACTATAACTGCAAATTGTACTTCAGCCCAAGGCTTTCCAGCAAAGCTGTAAAAAGTAGTATCAGCTTTAATCTTAAAGGGCACTTTGCTATATTTTTCTTCTTCAAGGCTAAACCCAACTAAGTCAGTCCAGGTAGGCGTTTAAAAAAATATGAGCTCTTTCTCCCTGAGCAATAAATACTATCTTCAATATCAAAAGCTGGAATGCTACCAAGTACACTGCATGGCTCCTTGGGGAAGCTCAGTCCTGGGTCTGAGAATCTATCAGAGCTGAACAAAAGCATCCAGGGTTGGGGAAAATACACTAGATCAATAGACAAAAAAAATCTCTCACCCATGACCTGTGGTGATTATCCGGCAGCAGGAACAGTTACTGCTTTCTTGGTCCTAATATGGGTTCATTGACTCTCACTGTGGAAGTACCCTTGAGTGAAAGGGTTTCTTATTTGACACTTCTTGGAGTTCTCTCTCTTCATATCTCAGCTGAGGAAAGTTCTCTTGATTTGAATTGATGCTAACTCTGCAATTACTCCGCAAACCCTCTAGCCTGAGGTACAACACTGTTGGGGGTTAGATTTGTTTGGGTTTTTTTCCCTTATAGAATTTGTCCCCACAAGTTGCTAGGAGACTAACCACTAGGTACTTATGGGTGCTTGACCAAAACAAAGAAGTGGCCAAAGGAGACTGTAGCACTGGGCTACACCTTTTTTTGGTCTCTGAGAGTTTTTCTCTCTGAGGAAGAAAGACACCGCGAGGTTTTGGGGGCCGGTAAAGGGGCCAGTAAAGGACGGGGCTGCAGGCAGCTTCGCTCTGTTGCTCTCGGCATCAGAGAGAGGATGGTCAGGCCGCTACTGTTTGCTGCAGGAGAGGCTCACTGTCACTACCAGGTCTGCTCCTGAGAAATCTACCATCATCTGCTCGTGTGCCCAGGAATTCTGAGCTCACCTCCTCCTGCCGTGCTGGGCCAGCCCTGTCCCATCGCTGCTGCTTTCTTCGGCACTGCTTTGGGGCTTTTTGCTACGCTGTAGCCCCGCACTGCCCTGCCCTGCTGGGACATCCCTGCCATTCCAGCTACCACCAGCAGAGCTGCTGATACATCCCATCCACCAGCCCGGGATTTTCCACTGTTCCAGCTTGGTGCTCTCAGAGTCCTTCAAGGGCACCGAGGCTTTGTGAAACAAGGGCCCCTTGAGGTTCCTGGTTCTGTTTATCATCAATGCTGTAGTTGTTGTTGTTTGTTTGCCTTGTTGTACATACTAGTAAAGAGCTGTTATTCCTATCCCCATATCTTTGCCTGAGAACCCACTTAATATTCAAAATTTTAATAATTCGGAGGGAGGGGATTGGAATTCTCCATTCCAAGGGAGGTCCTGCCCTCCCTAGCAGAGACACCTGTCTTTTCTAACTAAGACAAACACCCTCTTTCAGGATCACTTCTACAGAGCTCAGTGCTTTCTCTTTGGAGTTTCTCTCTCTAGTTTGAAACTGGAGATGAATAAAAAGGAACTTGGGCATAATTACACTTCTGTCCTCCTGTACTGTTTGTGATCCCACCTGAAGATGGGCATATTGCGATGATTTCAGGAAAAAGAGGGACATCTTTATTCCCTTCTGCTACTGCTTGGTCTTCTTTTAGTCCACTAAAAAGTGAGAATTAGTTCCTGTTTTAGAAAGATCATATTTAATCACAGTAAGTATTTTATAAGCAAAAAGTCTTCCCAGAATGCTCAGACATGATTATCTGGGCCTCCAGTGACCATTTAAGAATGCACTTGCTGGTAATGAACTATTATTTAGAGTTGGTTGAATAATATTAAGTGGATAATTTATATAACAAATGTTACAATTTTTTAAAAACAAGTTACTCATCTAGTTTAAAAATATTATTCACAAAGATAGGGGCAGAGTGAGTTATTAAATATATTAATCAACTAAGTTGTTCAAGTTTTTCAATATATTTGAATAAGTTATTCAGCTTATTCATTATTCATTCAGTTCTAATTATTATTTTAAACACTTATATAGCAATATTAGTGCACTGACATAAGTAGTCAATCATAAAACTGACAGGTCTTCTGATGGGTCCACTAAGGTGAACAAAAGCATGATAAAAATGAGCTTCACCTATACTGAAAAGGGGGGATTCCTATTTAATGATCTTTACATCAGACATTACAGATTTGTGCCTATACTCCTAGTTCCAGGAATGAAAGAACTGCAGAGGGCCTTTTTCCCTGTATGACTGGGATAAAAACATAGTTGGCAGCAGTGTGAAGTACCAGGTCCTGCAGTTGGGTCACAATGACCCCATGCAGTGACACAGGCTGAGCTCCACAGAAGTGTGGCTGGAAAGATGCCTGGAGGAAAAGGACCTAGGGGTGCTTGTCAGCAGCAGCTGAACACGAGCAGGCCTGTGCCCAGGNAGTGGATAATTTATATAACAAATGTTACAATTTTTTAAAAACAAGTTACTCATCTAGTTTAAAAATATTATTCACAAAGATAGGGGCAGAGTGAGTTATTAAATATATTAATCAACTAAGTTGTTCAAGTTTTTCAATATATTTGAATAAGTTATTCAGCTTATTCATTATTCATTCAGTTCTAATTATTATTTTAAACACTTATATAGCAATATTAGTGCACTGACATAAGTAGTCAATCATAAAACTGACAGGTCTTCTGATGGGTCCACTAAGGTGAACAAAAGCATGATAAAAATGAGCTTCACCTATACTGAAAAGGGGGGATTCCTATTTAATGATCTTTACATCAGACATTACAGATTTGTGCCTATACTCCTAGTTCCAGGAATGAAAGAACTGCAGAGGGCCTTTTTCCCTGTATGACTGGGATAAAAACATAGTTGGCAGCAGTGTGAAGTACCAGGTCCTGCAGTTGGGTCACAATGACCCCATGCAGTGACACAGGCTGAGCTCCACAGAAGTGTGGCTGGAAAGATGCCTGGAGGAAAAGGACCTAGGGGTGCTTGTCAGCAGCAGCTGAACACGAGCAGGCCTGTGCCCAGGTGGCCAAGAAGGCCAATGGCATTGTGGCCTGTGTCAAAAATAATGTGACCAGCTGGACCAGGGCAGGGATTGCCCCTCCGTAGTCAGCACTGGTGCCTTAAATCCCATATTCAGTTCTGGAGCCCTTCACAATGAGAAGAACACTGAGGTACTGGAGCATAACCAGAGAAGGGCAACAGAGCTGGTGAAAGATCTGGAGCACAAATCCCGTCAGGAGTAGCTGAGGGAGCTGGGGTGGTTTAGCCCAGAGAAAAGAAGGCTCGGGGGGACCTTGTCACTCTCTACAACTGCTTGAAAGGAGGCTATAGCCAGGTGGAGGTTGGTCTGTTCTCCCAGGTAATGAGTGATAGGACAATCGGAAATGGCCGGAAGTTGTACCAGGGGAGGTATAGAT
>VYZR01019266.1:8346-21605 GCA_013400675.1 Oxylabes madagascariensis | reverse complement strand
CATTTGTAAAGTTGCCCTGTCACTTGTCTTCCTCCAATATCTTTGCTCATATGCCTGTGATACCCTACATGTGTAACCACACAGCACAATTTGCTTTAGCTCCCTCCTTACACCTTCAGTATTTCTACCAATGTCTGCCTTCTCACCATCACCTTTGACTGTAATTCAAAACTTGCCTTTTACATTTGCTACTTTGTTCTCCACTTCTCTCCTGTACCCTTTGCCTGTTTATCCACCTCTTTTTTGTACCCAGTTAAAACCTGACAGCGAGTAAGAGGACACTGTAGTCAATATCTGTCCCTAACTGTACAACCTCTGGTGCCAATAATCCTACCATTGCAGGGGACATAATAGAAGCATGATAGAATTAAGCTTGAGAGAGATCTCAAGAAATCTTAGTTTACACTCTTGTCTTGTAATAGCATGAATTGTGTATAAACTATTCCTATCAATCACTTAGAATTCTCCTATTAAACAATAACAGAATGCAGAAAATTTAACTCTTGTTTTGTCCCATAATCCAAAATAATAGGGATATGGCATATAGGAAATGGCTTGACGTATCGTATTCAGGACAGAATTTTTGGTTGCTTTGCTGTATCCTCTGTAGGTGCCAAAATTAGTCTCAAGCACAGCTGCTATTTGTGTGTCACAGACTGATCTGAGATGCATAGTTCTCTTTCTGAGGAATCATAAATAAATCAACCAGAAATAATGAACAGTGGCTGTCCATTCAAAACCCAATCAATGCAAGCCTGAAAGTCTTTGTGACACTTCCTAAAAATGTCAGTTCCATTGCAGCCAGAGAATCAATATGTTTATTTAAAGAGATTTTTAAGAATAAAAAAGGGACTTTGGTTTAAAGCAAAACTGTATGGAATGGTAGAGCAAATCATCACATTTAGACTCAATATAAAGGAAATTTATGTATTCTCATAGGAGGGAAATAAAGTTGATATGGTTTTGCTTATGACAATAATTGTTTTTCCAGTCTGTTTTTGCTTCCATGTCCCAAATATGAAAAAGTAGCCTTTAAAAGGGTTAGTTAAGATCAATGATTGGCTTTTTTGCTGGGGGCCAGAATGAACAGTAAATTCCCTTCTGTATGGCTTTTTAAGTGTAGTCTAAAATGGTGTTCTGATAACAGCATATGTCCTTATTACATTGCAAATACAAAATCATGAATTGTACTCTGCTTGTCAGCCATTAGTGGTCAATCAAGTGATGTACCCACTTGTTCCTGTATCAAAACCACAGTTTTAATCTGAAATTGTCCTTTTACAAAAGTGGTCTCTTGCCATATACAAATTACAAAGTCACAACAAATGTCTATGAATGACCTGTTAAAACTCAGAGCTCTCTGAGCCTTCCCTTTTTAAAAATATTAAATCACCAGAGAGGCGGGAGTGAAAAAAAGCCAAAATTGTTTTTCTCTCTCTCACAAAATAAGATAAATATTTAATTCTCTGATAAATGAGAGTGTTGAATGGTTTTGAATAATTGCTCTCCCCGAACAATCGTATTCGTTTCCATGTGGTGCAGCACATACAAAGCTGCCGAGGCACCAGCTTCTCCGCATCCTAATCACATTATGTTCTATTCTGCTCATTCAGACATAGCTGGAAAAGTGTCTTGGGTGTTGATAGAGCTGTATTAACTATGCATTTCCTTCACATCCTGGCTGGTGGGAAGATGATTCTGATTACCGGGGAGGAGCCATCTTAAAATAACAGTGAATTTTGGCCTGCAAGTTCAAGAAGAGAACATAAGTACTCTAAATCCTTGTTCCAGGACAAAGGTTATCATATTTTCTTTTGTCCCAGGAGCAGTTTCTGAAGGTCACAAGTCAGGGTGTAAAATCACTGATCCTCCGGTCCTGGGAACTGATGTTATCCCAGTTCAGGTGAATCAGTGGTTCCACATGCTGGCCTTTACATTAATAGGCCCTGGATGTTATTTCATTTGAGAGAGATCTTCAACATGTGGAAAGATTGAAGGTTTATGTGCTACAGTTCACTTCATATGATAAACATGTGTCACAGTAGAAGTGAAATTTTGAACAGTCTTAGCAGTAAAAGCAGAGACCCTCTGTCACAACAAGAATGCTCTTCAATTTTCCTACCTGTTTAATTTTGCTCTATTTAATTTTGCTCTAACATGTATTGATCTTTACATGTTCAACATGCAGAAGACAACTTTCAAGCCATGAGAACACACTCCAGATAGTGTAAAATCAGTGCAGGGCCTGGAGCAGTTTTAGCCCTCCAGGTGCCGTTAGCCCTAGTTAAGGTGCATAAACATGCATAACATGCATAAAAGCTTGTGTTGTGAGTTTTCTTGTTCTAGAAGCTGAGATGCTGCTACATTTTTCCAAGCCCCATGATAGTTGTTAAAATACAGTATGTGCTGTCCATTGACCTGAGGTACCATGGGGCTTGGTCAGTTCATAATTTTTGATAGTTGCAAGGTTTTCCACTTTCCATCTCCTGTTTCGAGCTTCTGTGATGAGAAGTAAAGCTCTTGCTCTCCTTCCTCCAGAATTCCAGACTGTACAAAAGGGGGATTGAGCAGTTAATCCTTGATCTGAAATTAAATGAAGAAAAGTATATTATTGGTACTGGATATTAGGATATATGTGTTGGATATTAGCCCATATGTATGTAACACAGTTTGAACGTTAGCTCTCACCTGTAATTAAGGTGCCAGTCATGACTGCAGACTCATTTCAACTGCTATTTTCTTCCCCCAGTGTATGTAATGGGTTCATTGGCCACTTTCCACTGAAAAAGTCATTCTAATAAGCATGAGAACTATTTGCTAATTTTGTTCAAATGCTTAGCAAGGAGCAAAGAAGTAAGAAAGGGTTGGTTTCAGCTCCTGCTTCCCTGCTCCAAAAGGAAACTCTTGGTCTAAATATAAGCATATTGTCAGGGTGGTGCCATGGTCATCCCGTGACTTGTCAAGCTCCCGTCTGTGTTTCATTGCAGTATGACTTTGTGGAGCTCCTGGATGGCAGCCGGCTGATTGCAAGGGAGCAACGCAACCTGCTGGAGTCAGAGCGAGCAGGGCGGCAGGCGAGGTCTGTCAGTCTCCACGAGGCAGGTTTTATCCAGTATTTGGATTCTGGCATCTGGCACCTGGCCTTTTATAATGATGGGAAAAATGCAGAGCAGGTGTCTTTTAATACCATAATTATAGGTAAGCACAATGTTTAAAGCTCTTACCAAATGCTAGCTTGGGGACAGGTTTTTTAGGAATTCATACATAGGTTTTCATAGTTAAATGATCTGACTTTTTTTTTTTGTAGGTTTTCCATTTATGTGTTTCTTTTGCTACTCAGAATAAAACACAGAATATATATTTTAATTTCTTGGTATAAGGCATAAGGGTTTTAATTCCTTAGTCTAAGGCATAAGTACATCTAGTGAAACAGTGCTTGAAAGAGGACGCTGTTTTGAAGTATTTATTAAATGGCACAGGACTAGATTTTAAGTATGGAGGTCATATAGTTTTACACTTACAATTTTAGCCTTTTTGTTGGAATATAATGTCCTAAGATACTGGGGGCATCAGCAGCAGAAAATCCCAGGTATTCGTGCTCTTCAAACAAAACAAATGTAAACACTTCTCGGAGCGAGAACAAGCTGTCAGTTAGTAGTGGCTCAACTGATAGGTACTTCATGCAGTGGGCACCTGTGAATTATCCTTCTCTTTTTCCTGTTAGAGTCTGTTGTGGAATGCCCCCGAAATTGCCATGGTAACGGTGAATGTGTTTCTGGATCCTGCCATTGTTTTCCTGGGTTTCTGGGCCCTGATTGTTCGAGAGGTAAATCAACCCAACGCTTTTCTCAAGTCAGTTTAAGTGAGCATGAAGACAAATACATCAGAAGAGCAACATCTCAGATGTTCTTCTTTATCAAGCTTTGGTGAAGGTCTTTATTTTGATTGTTTTGCTGTGTTCTGTTTCACAGCAGCCTGCCCAGTGCTGTGCAGTGGCAATGGGCAGTACTCCAAAGGACGCTGCCTGTGTTACAGTGGCTGGAAGGGCACCGAGTGTGACGTGCCTACGAGTCAGTGCATCGATCCCCAGTGTGGGGGACGGGGCATTTGCATCATGGGCTCTTGTGCCTGCAATTCTGGGTACAAAGGAGAAAACTGTGAAGAAGGTAAATGAGTATTTATGCCAGCACCAGCTATTGTTGGTCAGGTTAACAGCTGGCACATCCAGCTCTGTAAATTATTCTAGATTTAGATCTTATGCACTAACCCTATTTCTTCAAAAATCATTTTACAATACTACAAATCAAGTTTTGGAATCACTACTGTCACAGAATTCTACAGAATTATTGTACTTTATTTATTCTCAAGTAAGCAGTGGGATAATTCGAAGTAACATGCAGGTAACATTTTTGCTTGCCAGTATATTTGGGTTTTGTCTGGTTGAAGTCATCTAAGAAGAAAGCACATGAAACACATATGTAGGAATTCTTACTGAATTTTCCAAGTGTAGAGTAATCATTAATTTATTGCATTTGTTAGAAGCCTTTTCCACTGACCAAGTTGTGGAAAGTGCTGATTTGAATGCATCAGGGGGAAAATGATGCATTATTCTTGTATTCCAGAGATGTGCATAATAATATTCATTCTGGTGTGCTGCAAAATGCAGTTCATTTTCCATTCTATTTTTTTAGGGAGTAAAAAGTGCTATTTTCTTCCCCAATCAAATTGATTTGATTGATCTCTACACACAAAGTAATGCAATTAAGTCTCTGGAATTAAATTTTCAGACCATTGACCCTACAAGTGTAACATTTTATTGAGTCAAATTGCTAAATTAAATCTCATCATCTAAAGCACAAGTGAATTAAGACAGACAGTATGCAACTCATTCATTTCTGAAACAATTTGAGGGTCCTATAGAGCTGTCAAAACTATATAGCAGTGGATTGGGTCAGTTGTACCAGGGAATAGTGCTGCAGAGAATCCAACACTTACTACATTTTGATTAGGCAGAGTCAAGAGCAGTTGCCCAAGACCCAAAGCCAGTCTTGCTGTAATTCAGAAAAATGAGCAAACCTTGAAAGATTCTCCATTGATTCAGTGGTGACCTGTAATTGTCTTGATGTCAGTTATGTGCATGCACAAAATTTACAGGATCAGAAAGTGGTGTGAAAGGGAGGTGTTCTTGCAAGGAAAATTTCAGTTATGCAAGATGACAAAGAGTGATTTACCATGTAGCCAGAGAAGGGAGGCTGGCACAAAGAGCTGTTAGTCCGCTTAGTATTTTCCTCATTCGTTGCAACGGAAGAAAGGTGAACTTCTCAGCTTCAGCCTACTGTTTACTTTCAAGATGGGTGCAATGCTGCCTATTTCATAAGGTCTTGAATTGTGAATTAAGCCCAAAAGTGCCATTAGCACCTATGGGTTGATTACTGTTGTTAGGATTGACAGGTTCAAGCTGATCTTTCTCATCTCCCTCCAGCGGATTGCTTGGACCCAGCCTGCTCCAGCCACGGTGTGTGCATCCACGGTGAGTGCCACTGCAACCCAGGCTGGGGTGGCAACAACTGTGAAATCCTGAAGACAATGTGCTCTGACCAGTGCTCTGGTCATGGCACCTACCTTCAAGACAGTGGTAGCTGCACCTGCGACCCCAATTGGACAGGTCCAGATTGCTCCAATGGTAAGAGTTAAAAGCACTGACATTTTATAAAATGTTGATGTCTTGAATAGCAGCATTTTAATGACATTATTGTGTTAGGACCTGACCTGCTGAGCTGATTGATCTCTTTGAGTTTGACTTCAGCATGAACTGTAAATTGATTCAAAGGTTCAAAATAATTGATGAGGTTGAAGGATTTGAAAATCAATGTATTTGTTTGTGTCTTTTAGCCGCCTTCATCTTCAGGTATTTCACAAGCAAGTTCAGAATGTTCTTTGCATGATATGGATATTTCCTAATATATCTAATTAAAAACTTAAAACTACACTAGTGAAAACAGGGACATTCACATTTTAAGAATCTCGACAGCTAATCTGAGGTAATTTTCCTGGAAAATAGATAGCATTCAAGTTTGAAGGCAAAGGGAATGCAAGAATGAGTCTTAAACAGCTTTTGAGGCAGGGTGCAGGCTGCCAGGGTGGAAAGAGTTGGTAGGAGTGAAGAAGCAGAGGAATTTCTTGAAATATGGAACTGAACTTATTAAAACCATAGTCTGAGCTTAGTAACAAAAGGAGAAAACTAGAGGTACTAGCACAGAGAGCATAATCTAAATATTTATGAAGTATGACAGCAGCTTTTTGACAAATAAGAGTTTTTAGAATCCTGTTTGGTAGCCACATATCAAAAAAGAAATCATGTCTAACTGTGAGACATATATTTGTCTAAAGCAGTTCATCTAAGAACTCAGACGTTTTGTTAATGAAAACTGAACACATGGACTAGCTGGGTTTATGCCAGCTTATGAATAAATATAACTTTTTCATGAGGAACCATCTTTTAAAACAAATGTACTTCCTGACCAGGATCTGTGATACTTCATAATGGTTTATGCATACGAGAGTGATAGAGTTCCAAACATGCATGAAAAAGTGACAAAGAGAAGAAAATGTTGTCTTCTGTGAAATTTGTTTAGAAGAAAAAATCCTTTTCTGTTTCTAGCACTAAAAATGGCTATTTGTATTAGACCCCTCTAGTTCTCAGGCAAAACAAGGATCCCCTATTTACTGACACGTCCTCTACGCTTCTTTTGGTGACCAGTTATGCTCCATCTTTTATTTATGTTTCATGGAATAATTTGTCATTAAAATAACATAAAATGTTTCTGATTTCAAATATCTCAAGTGCGTCAGACTCAGAAAAGAATTTTTGTAGAAACACGCAGTGATTACTTGCTAAAGCTGTGCAAAATGACCTTCAGTGGAGTACACTAAAAAAGTAAATCTTACCCGTAAACATGCTGTTGAGCTGTTAGATGAAGAAAAGAATGAGTTATTTCCATCAGAGGGCTTTATAGGTTTGGAATCAGCAGAGCTTTCCTCTATCTTCATCAGCAGTTTGTCCGTTAATTAGCCCTTCAATTCCACTTCAATTAAATTAACTCTAATTAATAAATTCATTACAAAGATTGACGCACCTTGCTCAAAGCTAGTGTGCTAACAGCTGATAAACACCTTCACCCTAATGAAAAATTGATTAGATTGAAGAGAAATAAACCTTTCTTTCTCAGAGCTGCAGTGATGTTTTGTGACTGTGAAGTTAATCAAACCATCTTGCATCTTTTAATCAAAAATTTAATTCAAAGTAGATATAAAATGCTATATAGTTGACGGGGGCGGGGGGAAGAGAGGGAAATTACAGCTGTCTTTCTCCATAAAGGTTTTGGACTCTTTCTTACGAGAAATGTCACAGCTCCTTGATACTGTTTTTGATGTTCCACAGTACTTTGAGACAGCAGGGAGAAAAACACTGTTGATCAGGAATCTGGAAACCTTTCTTGCACTGAATGCGAGTTTCTTTTGCTGTTAGAAATAATTTTGATCCTTTATTACTGAACTACTTGCTGTCTTTTACAAGAAAAAAAGCCCTAAATGTAGCACTTCTATGAACCATACATGGCTACAGCTAGCTATATGCCAAAGAAACTGAACAAGTCCCTCAGGCTGTATTGTATCTGTTTTTCTGTTTTCTGCTTAGCAGAAGTAAAGTTTGCTGGAGTCTGACTAAATGAACCAAAACAGTAAATGTAAAATCTGGCAGTGTAAATTATCATCTTGTATTAGCTGAGACTTAATATGTGTTGTATGGCCTTTGACTACCTTTGGCTGTTAACATATTTTCCAATTATTCTCTCAGATACAAGATCCTGTTACTATATGTAAATGACAAGTTAAATTGCTGTATGTTGATTTATTTTTTTAACAAAGTATTATTGAAACCAAACTGTTCATAGCTGTCACTGATACAAATTTACTGAAAGTAAAAGAGTAAAATGATCTTTTATGCTTTACAGATGTGTCAGTGTGTCAACATAGTGCTAATTTGCTCACTGAGGCTGATTCTTTATAATGAAAAATGTGTCAGAAATGGCACATTTTAACTTTGAAAGAAAGCAGGGAGAAGAGTATGGAGGGGAAACCTTGCTAATTTGAACTTCATCATGTTAGATTTTTCACTCACAACAGACAATGATCTAGGGATATGTTACATTTTGTCACTGTGAGTACAGTGTAACTTCTGGTAGGTCTGAGTGCCCTATAACCTAAGACACAAAAGGTTACTTAAGATATATGGGGCCACAGAGAAGCACGCTTGAAAATTACTGCAAGCCAGCAAAAGAGCCGTGAACACTTAAACATCACTGAAGTCTGGCAGCTAACTAAAAGAGCATTAGCAAAGAGAGAAAACTCTGTGCTCTCTGTTCTGTTGAACCTTACGTGAAAATGTCTTTCACAGTAAATCCCTTTGATTTAACTTTCAAAGATTTTGCCTTCCTTATTCTTCGCATGTTGAATTAAAATTTAGCGTTTCCAATTAATGCGTTCGCTCTCTCTCCCCTGCGCTTGCTGCCTCCCTTTCTCTGCAGAGATCTGCTCGGCGGACTGTGGCACGCACGGCGTGTGCATGGGCGGCGCGTGTCGCTGCGAGGAGGGCTGGACGGGCGCAGCCTGCAACCAGCGGGCCTGCCACCCGCGCTGCGCCGAGCACGGCACCTGTAAGGACGGCAAGTGTGAATGTAGCCAGGGATGGAACGGAGAGCACTGCACCATTGGTAGGCTGCCTGTGCTTTTCCCTGTCCTCGCTGCAAAATTCAAACTGCCAGCGCTGCTGGCCGCCTCTGAATAAGAAGTGTGTTGCTTTGAAGAATGTTTCTTCAAACAGAATATTTGCATGTGTCAGTCTGTGAAAAAGAGTTGATATCTTAAGAAAGGAAATGGTTATATAATGGCTCATCAGTTTTTCATACCTAGTTTGCCATGAAAAGAACGTGGAAGAATTTCCTCTTCAATCTTTTCCCTTTAACTGCCTCTCACTGAGCGGGAGGTTACTTTCATTTTGAACGGTAAATATACTATTTGATTTTCGCTTTTCTATTTTTATGTGATAGCTTTATGTCTTTTGGAAATGAAGCTTCTTATTGTTTTTCTTTCTTTTTTTCTCTTTTAAGGAGAAGAAGCACTAAGAAGTGACTTGCCTACATAAAAATGTCACTTCCACCATGTAATAAATGTCATCTAACTGCCCAAAATTATCTTCTTGTCAACATAATGTTCTATTTTAGAATACTATCATATTTCTTACGTGTTAATAAATTAACAGCGGTTTGATACATCTGATTGAGAAGAAGCCATCCTTATTACAGCTTCTGTGTTTCTGTAACCAAGTTAGTTCTGGTGCCTGAAAACCTTTGGAAGTTACTATACCATTATCAGTTGTGCTTTTCTTACCCAGTTATTAATAGTCCATATGTCCCATACAGAGCAAGATATCCTTCTCCACTACACAGGCTTTGACAGTGAGCTAGCATGGGAAATCATGCATGTAAATAGGAGGACTAAGAAAACGTGGAGCTGTAGTGCTAGGAAATTCCCTTCCACACTAATTCCCCTTTGTGCAAGATGCTGCAGGTCTGTAACAGTGGAGTAGAGTCCCATCCAAACAATTTTTATCTCAGCAGAACCACAGAAAAACTTCTGCATGACAACAGGTAGGAAGCACAGGCAAAGGAACTGGCAATGTAAGAGATTACTAGTTTGGTGAGTGGCGAGCATTGCATGAAGCTCATTAAAGGCTGTGACAGGAGTAACCACGTGACTGAAGTATTTATGGGGTACATCTCTCAAGTATGAGAAGGATCATGCCTAAGCATTTTGGAAGATGGATTCAACTGGCAACAAACGAGGTAGCCACAGGTCAGACAAAGGCAAGCATAACACTGAGTGATGAGGAAATCATGGATAATCTGAATAATCACAAAAAAATCCAATAAGTAAAAAACCCCACATAGTTCTGTGTTTGGATAGATGGAGGCGAGATGGTCAAAAGAGGTGATGTAGCTGAAGCAACAGGATAGGACAGTAAGTCTAACTGTGGTGGAGCTGATGGATGTGAATGTAGCATGATTTGCTTTTGCCACAAGCTAAAAAGAGCCTGGAGAATTTTAACTTTCATGGAGGTTTTGGAAGGGCTCTAACTCTGAATGTGTTAGCACAGCTAAGCCATTACAGTGACATGAGTATCTTAAAAATTGCAAAACCCACGCTGTGCTCCTAGGTATTTTACAGCCCTTGCTGAGGGGCAGGTGGTGGTGCTGTGCGTGGCGGTTGTGAGAAGCAGTGGTAAGAGCTTTGAGGACAGGGAAAATGAGGACCTGTTACAGTTGTATCAATTAATACCCACATCAATATCAATTAATACCCACATCTGCCCCCAGAAGATGAGGCAAGGTTTTCTTTTCCAGAAGAGAGTCAGATGTGAAAGTAGTAAGATTTATTTGAGAATTATTTTTTATGGCAATCACAATTGATTTTAAAAATTTGGTTGGTTGGTTGGTTTGTGGTTTTTGTTATTTACTAGTGAAATTGCTCAAACATATGAGGGAAAGGTAATCAAGATGCATCTGCAGAATTGCAGGGAGAATCGATAGGGTTAACGTTTTTGAGGAGCTTTCAGAAAACATGCTGACAAAGAGAATAGAGAGGTGCAGAGAGAACTGCTTTCTGAACAATAAAAGAAAGTAAATATTTAGAAGTAGGATAAAGCCTTTCCCTTGACTGCTTTAACTTGCCAACGAGCAATTACTCAGCAGATCACTCTGCTGTTGGTCTCGCTGACCTTGGCAGCATTTCAAGGGTTGTAGTTATACACGGATGAACTGCTCTTGAACAATTTTTCCAACATATTAAGCACAAACAAGTTTTTCCTCAGCACTGGGCAAGCAGGTCTGTCTTCCCACCTGTTTATTCTTTAAATAGGTGTTTACTTTGTGGTGGCTGCTGCTGTAAAGATAGTTTGATTTGTTTATATTGCCCTTACAGCCTCCAAGGTAAGCAATGAGGTACAGGCTTTAGCCTGCTGTTACATTTATTTTTTTAGAGCTGTTTTCTTCAGGAGCCCCATGTTACAGAGAAGCCAGGTCACTTTATTGCTCATTTCCAACAATATTTTGACTTAGTGGGGGAAAAATTGCTGCCTCCTTAGCTTGGCAGATGAAGAGTCAATTTGCTTTTCTCTCATCTACCCTACGGTAGGTAGTAGCTCTTTCTGAGCAATAAATTTCAAAACACAAGGGACTTCAGAGTGTTTCTCTATGCAAACCAATTTTTTATTGTCACCCTCCATTTGTAACCCAGGCATTTTATGCTACTTACAAGTCTCTACTTAGTAGCAGAATATTTGCATAATTTGTGTTATGTGTATGAAAGACTTCTACTCACTCTCCCTTTATATGTCTAAAAATAAACAATTGCACCCTTCTTATTTCTAAAAGTCATTAACTATTTAGCTGCGGTACTGTGAAGTATTTTAGAAATGCAAATGTGTTTCTTTGTTGCAGCTATTAGCTGGAAGCCCTCTGAAGTGCTACAGCCAAAATTAACAGCTTCTTTGATAAAGGAATATTCCAAAGAAACTGTAAATCTTAAGGGCAATTCACTTTACTCACTTCCTGGGAAAGGAATAA
Source organism: Oxylabes madagascariensis (assembly GCA_013400675.1). Taxonomy (NCBI): domain Eukaryota; kingdom Metazoa; phylum Chordata; class Aves; order Passeriformes; family Timaliidae; genus Oxylabes; species Oxylabes madagascariensis. The sequence continues at coordinate 9,924 of VYZR01019266.1, read as the reverse complement.
CCCTCCAGATCTCTGGCTGGATGTACAAAATGGGCCAGATGTGTATGCATTACTCACAGAAGTGCTAACTGGAATATATACTGAATCATCTGAATCCATAACTCGTTTGATCAAAGAATTTATTGTATTTCTGTAAAGCATGAATGCCATTCAAAATGGTAAAAAAAAGGTTTCGTACCTCAGCTAACAATTTTTATGTGTTCTTAAATAACTATCTGTCCAGTCTCATTTGCAGTTAGCCCACTGTTTGTATTGTAAGTTGACATGTGTTAAAACATAGAATGAAGGCTATCTCCTTATTAAAACAAGGCAGTCCTTAGTTGTATTTCTCTCTAATATAATTTCAATCTTAGATTGCTTCTTGAGCTATGCCAATTTTTAAATAAACTTCAAAATATTTAAATGGAATTTAGTCAGAAGAAATTCTAGTTACTCTAAACTGCCAGATACCTATTTCATTGATTTTTATTTTTTTTTTTAATTTCAATACTTCAGTATGTTGGGAAGAAATATTGTAGGTGATTGCAAAGGTTTACTTTTATTTGTTCAGCAAAAAAATGTAGATGTCTGCTTATCTGGATTAAAAATAAGGGTTTCCCTAAGGCTGAAGATGACAGGACTGGATTGGAAAAGTAATATACATATGTATTTTATATACTTTGATTTGTGATAGAGAACAGAGTAGACTAAATAAAGCAGGGAGGAGGGGAGGTCTATTTGTTTGAAGCAATGTATATAGAAAGGCAGACAAGATTGTGAGGACTAATGCAGTAAACCGGATGTCTGTTGCTGATATCCACTGTTCCATTATGGGTCTTTGGCACGGGGTAGNCCACCCCAGTGAACAAAACTTCTTCCTTAAGTCTAGTTTGAATCTACCTTCTTTTACTTTAAAACCACTACCCCTTGTCCTGTCACAACAGGCACTCCTAAAATGTTTTAATGTAATGTTTTACAATTTCCTCTATCCCGATGAGAACAGGTTAAATCAACAGTTCACTGCAGAGCTATGGAAAATCACCTGTCAGTTGCTTATTTGGTCTGCAAGTGACATTCATGGGTCTGAGGTGAGCATCCATATATTATTTTTTGATGCTCAACCTGCATCTCAATGGGATACAAGACGGCAGATGCACAGCTGGTGCCCAGGTGATAGCCTAGATGAAAATTTGCTCTGTAATTAAGTTTTCATAACAGAGTTGTGCTAAAGTATGTTTTTGTTTCCTTTCTGTCCTGGCTTGCAATGAGTTCAGTGACCCTCTCCTGTCTCAGTAGCTGTTCTGTGAGATTGGAACAGATATTATTTCAGAAAGTCTATTATTTTTTGTGATATAACTGTCATGTACCACAACTATATTAGGTAACTGTCATAGGAAGCCCATAAATATGAATACTTTTCCAGCTGCTTTTCCATTAAACTCTGTTAGCTGAATGAAATTAGTAAATAATTATGTTGGTGGGGAACCTGCTTTATCGATGTGCTGTGTAACAACTCACTTTTACAATGCAGCCTAATTTTTTCTATAGACTAATTTAGTTTTTACATAATCTAAATTGCAAATTTGCCAATTTGCATTA
>VYZR01019258.1:11718-41794 GCA_013400675.1 Oxylabes madagascariensis | reverse complement strand
CCAAGGTTTGTGCCAGAGCAGGTGGTCTGGTGCCGGCAGGATGTTACCAGCTGTGAACTCTGCAAGGTTTGACTCCAAAGCCTTGAGTTCATTGTCCAAGTTCAGAGCCAAGGTCAAAGAGCTGCCACGTAGGGGCGGTTGCAGATCTTTGGGCTGCTGAGGGTGTGCAGGCAGAGAGGAAAGGGCAGCAGCCAGTGTGACACAGTGACAGCATCGAGCTGACGTGCACACCTCGCTGTGCCCAGCCAGCTGGGAGACTTCGTGCTTGGCCGCCGGTGACGTGGCAGAACCGGCTCGCAAGTAGTTAAAATCCCAAGGGCAGAGCCCTTGGTGGCTGGCACTTGCCAGAGCAGCACAGCTCTGAACATCATCTGCTGGGAAAGGAGCAAGGGCTGTGCCAAAGGAAAACCCAAAGCCTCACTGGTGGGGGCGTTTCCTGAGGAAGGAGCGTGGACTCGTTTCTCCGGTGAAGTCTGGCAGCTCATTTGGAAGTTTTCCTGGTGGACACCTGACCTTTCTTTCCCAGACCAAAGGATCCCTCTGATGGGCAGCTGGTACTCAGTGACAGCATTAGGCACTGCAGCAGGAAGGTTTGTACGTCTTGGAAAGTTGGAAAACTTCCTACGTGCAGTTGGTTAACTGTTATTCTTAGTGATTAATAAAAAATACAGATATTGAAATTTAAACTCTTGCTGTTAGTGGCATAGGGAGCTGAATAATTTCATGGGCTGGGTAGGTTTTAGAAAACGTCATTGGTTTCTGTTTGGTGCTTTTTCATTGTCCTGATCATCTTTTGGAGTTATTTCAGAGGTAAACTTCATCAGCGTTACCAACCCTTCACTGTAAAACTGCAATTCTGAGCAACTGTGCTTACAAGTTGGCTGTGTTAAAGATAATATTTCTGCTAAAGTTCATGTTTTTTGGGTTTATTTCACTTCCGTGTTGAAGTTTTCTGCACTGTTTTATCAATGGCTACAAGCACAATGAAGATTGATGGGATGTTTCAAACTGGTTTATAATAGTGATTATTGTTGAAATTCTTTTTGTTGTATGTTGAAGTTGGTGAGCTTAGTTTGCTTTTACAACTTAAGTGACAGCTGGAGGGGAACTGCGAGAGGGATTGTGGAAAAAAAAATCACATTTAATTCTTTAATCTCCATTTGAAAAGTTCAAGATAACACTTCTCAAGAGATGTCTGATCTTCTGTAGTTTTAATCTGCTTTGCTAAGGAAACAAGTTTTGGGCCGTTGTGCTTTCTGCTAATTCCTCTGCTAATTATCCTCTGATAATTGCAGTTGCTTTAACGTGCTGGCACCTTGGACAGAGGGATGGTTCCCACAATTTCTGTGGGAATGATTCCTGTGGGGTAGAAATGAGACCCTCCTAGTGCTGCCTGTGGCAAGAACTCAACCCTTACCAGACATCAGGAGAGTTTGTGGTGCCTGAACTAGAAAAGGTTTTGCTCTCTGGACTTCTCAGACAAGCAAAGCTCGTCCTGAGGAGCCACATTTCAAAGACACTTTGAGCATCCTAATGAGTTGTGTGATACAGGGCTGGTCAAAGCAGTTGTTCTCTCTATCAAAAGTTTGAGTTCACAAAGTGTTCTTACTCCTTCTTTTTGTTTCCCCAATGCTTTATTTATGTCGTTTGCCTGAAGCCAAGTAAATGCCTTTGGTTTTCCTTTTTTCCCTTTCTTTATTCCTTGAGTTGTTTGTGATAATTCCTTAAAAACTGCTGATTTAGAGCTGCTCTTTTACTGATGTAACTTAAAAAAATTATGATTAGGGCATCATAAATATTTTTTGTATCATTCCACATTATCTTTGAATGAGTCTAGAAATGAATATATTGGATAGGAAAATGAGTTGTTTGTTTTCCTTCAGGCAAAACACTTCCTAGGATATGTTCTCCCACTTCACAGGAGATCTGATGGTAAATAATGCATGTAAATACAGGTAATTAATTAGGTTTTTAAACTCATTTTTAATTAGTTCATTCTGATTCTCTTTCAGAGATGATGTGGAGAGCTGTTAATCCTCTGACACAGTGCCCTGGATCCTCATGGTATGTCTGAAGGACACATCCCTGCATGTTCTGAATATGCCAGGTGAAGCCCAAGAATAACTTTCCACGGGAGTTTGTGACCTCTTAAAGAGGAAGAAGTCAAGAGAGGGCAACTTTTATTCTATATTTAGCCCTAGGTGAGTTTGTGAAAAGAACCTGACAGGCTCTAGCCTAAAATTTATTTTTGGATTTGTGTGTTACACTAGAAAATAGAGAAGTGCCAGGCTCAGGCAGCTTTTTTGGAGCTCCAGTGGAGATGCAGCACATCCGTGGGGCTCAGCAGCTTCCACAAACACCTGTGAGAACTTTACTCAGCATTTGGGCAAAGCAGGAGGGAAATCAGGAATATTTTTCAGGTAGATAATTCCACTATCAGATCCCTTGCCTCGCCTTTTAATCTGAGAGGCAAGAATTGGGCACAGCCACGAGCTTTGAGAACAGTTTGGTTGAATTGACTCTCGTCCTGATACGTTCCTGCCTGGAATTTTGGAACGAGCTGACTTCAATCTTTCATTTCCAGGTTGTCCTCATGAATACTCCCGTGGAGAATGTCCATGATCTTCTTTGCCTGTGTGGTGAGGGTCAGGGATGGGCTTCCCCTCNTATATATATTTATATATTATATTTATTATTAATTATAGATATACTTACAATATATATTATATATATATATTTATGTCTTATATATTTTTTATTATTTTATTTATATATATTTGGCTCATTTTAATTTTCATTTTGGGTAGCAAAAAGCCTCCTGCTCAATGGGCAGTGCTTGTTACTCTTAGCGATTGGAGTATCACGGATTTCTACAAATCCCTTTAAGAAGTCATCCAAGTGCCTTGGAATGATTTAGTTGAGGAGAAAAAATTTATTCAAGAAATCACAGAGAAAGAGATGAAGAAATTTGTTTAAACTCATTTCAGAAGTGAATTTTAGCTTGTGATTGCATTTCTGGTGAACAAATGGAAGAAAACTTGAAGTGACCCTAAGCTAAAACTAAGCATCCCTTTTTGTAGGAGTTAAAAATACATGCATTTACACTGAAAACAGTTGGAAAAACAGAGATTTTCATCTCAGTCCCTTTTCATTCAAAGCAAACTTGTGCCCTTTGATGCCAGCATGTCCTGCTTTTGATCTGCTGTGGTCTGTGCAGCAGCTCAGCCCTGGCTCTGGAATGAGAGCAGTGCAAATGGATCCATGGCAAAAGGGCCATAAATTATAGACAATTTGGAAAGGGTGCTTGTAGGCAGGCATGGTGTTGATCCCATCTGGGAGCTGGGAGCAGCAGGAATTTGAAGAAGCTCCCCAGGGGAACTGGGCTGGCAGAGCCAAGCAAAACTGCAAATCCCAAGTCCACTGTGCAGCAAATAAATAAAAATGCGGTGAAATGGAAACCGCGAGTGCGAAATGAAGTTGGGATAAAATATAGGAACAGTAGGAAGGAGACAAATGGTTCGGTTTCAAAACTTGGGTGTTGAACTGATTTCCTGCTGACAAATGGCTGGGCTGCAAGGGAAGATATCCCTGAAAAATCTCCTGGACCATCTGCAAGTGGAAACTTTTACATAAATATGGATTCAGTGTTAGGGGAGCCCCTTTTAGAATAGAATTTTTATTGTGATGTAGCAGGAAGTGTTTGAAAATCCTGAGTTGTGTAAATTAGCAAATATTTCTGGCTGTTAATATGATGTTGCCATGTTCAAGGGTAGCAAGGAATCCATCTGCTTCCTGGGAACAAACTTCCTTGCTTTTGCTTTTTTTCTGCATTCTCTTTCAAAAATCTGCTTTTCTGTCCACCTTAGTTTTTATTAATGTGATTTAAAGCCAGCCTGGGAAAAGAATGTCCTCGATTTGTACTGATGTACCAATTTAATAAAGTCTGTGTTGTGCTCTTCACTGTGCTCAGGCATCCTGGATGAGTTAAGAATAAATAATTGTGTAAGAAAAAATAGATCTACAGGGATTGCAGGACTTTGACAATAACAAAAATCCCTCTTCTTTTTTTTTGCAGCCTGCTGTTTCAGCTCAGTCTGTACATTTTGTTCTGACAGAAAGCGCAGCTTCCTCCTCACGTTCAGCAGGACTTGCACCTTTTTATGTTGATGTGATTTCTCAAAATTTCTATTTCAGTTTCCTTTCTTCTGGGGATATTGCCTGCATGGCAATCTGTTCCAGCAGCTACTCAACCATCATGGCCTTCTGCTTCCTGGAAGAGCTTCGCTGGGAATTTGCTGCTTCCTACAACACAAGGAGCATCAATTCAGCTTCCAGACCATATGCTTTTATTGAATTCGGTTTGTAACTTTGTTCTCTGATAGTAAAAATCCTCTCTCAGCCCAACTGATGGTGTTAAACAACATCTCCTGGCCAAAGGCTGATGATAAAAGTGACTCTGGGTGTGCCTTTGCCTGCATGTGGAGGAGGAAGGGGAGATCTTAATGCCCTAAACTATTGGAGTATTTGCTTTGGAGCTCCTGAGAGTTCATCTATTATGAACAAAATGCTGTGGTGATTGATGAACAAGCAGAGAAGAAAAAAGAAATTGATATCTCAGACACTTTCGAACTTAATTAAAAAAATCTGACAAGTGGAGACAGATGAGTACAGGAAAAAAGGAAGACAGAATAGATTATTATGGGCAGCTTTATTTCTGGCATGGCTTGGAGTCAGAATACTTCAGAACGATGCCCAGTGGTTCTTTTTTAACCTGAAATAATTTGTTTTCTTGCCAAGTAGCAGCTGCTCTACTGAGCCCTGCACCTTTGAAAGACACAATTCCCTTGCAGTGAGAAAATTTTCTGGAAAAGTATAATATCCTGCAGTGTGTTTGCACACTTCTGTCCTGGTTTCAGTAACAGTGTTAAACTCAGGCTTAAAAACTTGAGAAATCCATCAGGAAAGCTTCTCCTAGAGCCATCTTGGATTTTGGGTGGATTCCCTGCTGGGCACATTTCAGCCAGGATGTAATTTCATATTGAGGTATTGAGATCCACATTACACCTTTTTTTTTTTTTTCACTTGAGTAGGAGTGGGGTATTTCTAGCATATTTTAATTGCATAAAGCTTATTTTTTAAAGAAAAAATACATTTCTAGAAGAATTTTTTACTTTTATACTTTATTGAGTTCCTGAGTGCCTAATATTGCTGTGTGGTTATTTATTTATATATAATTTTTATTTATTTCTTTATTTAATCACCTTCTTTCCTGTGTTTGGATCTAAGCTGCACTTGATGCTCAAGATTTTAATATTTTGTTTGGTAGTTGCAGATCATTTTTATTATTATTTAGAGTAGATATTAAAAGAAATTCTTTCTTGTGAGGGTGGGGAGGCACAGGGTGCCCAGAGAAGCTGTGGCTGCCCCTGGATCCCTGGAAGTGTCCAAGGCCAGGCTGGACAGGGATTGGAGCAGCCTGGGGTGGTGGAAGGTGTCCCTGCCCATGGCAGGGGGTGAGGCTGGATCATCCTTAAGGTTCCTTCCATCCCAAACCTTTCTGTGCTGTAAAATACTTTAAAGAAGTATTTTTCTTCCCTAACCAGCAGTGCAATTTTATGCCTGAACCCAGTAAGAAACGAAATAAATTAAAACAATCCGAGAGAACGCCATGATATCATAAAATATCACCCTAATTAAGGTTTTCATAGCAATAAGGATTAATTAAGCAGTGTTTCGGAGGTGATTGGAGCAGCTCTTGCTGTTGTTTCAGATAACACCATCCAGAAGGTGAAGCACCATTTCAACAGCGCCCGCGGCTCCCGGGCCAGGGCCAGCCGGGAGAGGGTGGAGGAGGAGCTGAGGCTGCAGCCCCCAGTGCAGCTGCAGCTGGAGGCCACGGAGCTGCTGAACGGCCTGAGCAACGGAGGGCACGCAGGAGGCCCTGTGGAGGTTGGTAAGTTACTTCTACGCCAGGTGACAGCAGAGCTCCTCATCCTCACCCTGCCCGTGGCACGAAAACACCTGGGGGTTCCCTGTGTACCGAGAAATGTTCGCGTGCATGGTGTGTGTGACGCCAAGAAAAGGCTTTTTCCATCACAGGAGACAACATCTGGGCTTGGCATTGCAGCAGGTGTTGCAGCAGAGCTTTGGGGATTGCTGGGGGGTCTTTTTCCAGCCTTACGTCTTCCTCTCTGCGTGGAAAATACAGGCTGGGCTTGATATTTTCCCCGTGGAATTCCCTTCTCTTAAAATCCTTGCGTGTTCAAATTTGCTTGTTCAAATTTCTAAAGAAGCTCCACTGATTCATTGCCTGTTGCAAAGTCATAATGAAAGATTTGTAATTACGGTCAGAATGAGTTCCTTCAGCCTTGAGGGAAAAGAAGATGAGAAAAATACAAGCTGAGGGTTAAAACTCTTGTTCCCACATTGGCTTGAGTTGTTCTGCCCTCTTTGCTTTTTCCTTTTACCTTCCTTTTTTTAAATTTAATCCATTTGACTGAAATTGTGAAAGAGGCTCTGTGTATCTGTATAAATAACACAGAGGCTTGACAGGGGCCTTTTTTATAACAAAACCTGACATATTTCCTGCTTTTGAAGTACCAACCTCTACTTCTTTATTATAGAGATGCACCTCTTGTTTGTGTTTCAGTTGCACAGTCAAGGTCCTGCCTACCTCCTCCACAAATGAAATCATAGAATTATTTAAGTTGGACAAAACCTTTCAGATCATTGAGTCCAACCAGAAACCAAACCCTGCCAAGTCCACCACTAAACCATTCTCTGTTTTAATCCCATTAGCACGGTGGTTTAAATGCAGCTGGAGTGCCATGAGCTTGTATTTCCTTTTTTTGTTGTTGTTGTTGTTCTTGGCTTATGAAACACTAATAAAATTAAGTTCCTCAGTTGCTCAGTCTTACTGTTTGTGATAGATGAGCTGGAATCTAATTTGACATAGGTATTTTAGATTAGAGTATGGAAGGGCAGTGGCCCAGAGGAATTAAAAATAGTATGGAAACCACTTTATTTGCCAGTCAGATTTGTGAGTGCTCCTCAGAACAGTGCTTGAAGGTTAAATCTCTTCATGTTGTGACAGGGCTTAGAAATTCTTTGCACTTCTTCTTTAAATTTCGAACAGCTTCAGTGCCAGTAAATATTTGTGATTTAGTCTGTGTCCACAGATCAGAAATATATTTTCACTTCCCTCTTAGCCCTAATTGCTTTCCTTTACTTTCCATCTGGCTTTTTATTTCTGGCTGTTCTCTCTGGTCTAACCCAAATACTCTCACAGATTGTTCTGCCTTTATTTTAAGGATCATGTTTATGATCATCTGTTTGCCTCCACTGGAGTCAGCTTTCCTGGCTTGTGTCTCGCTCCTCCCCTCATTCCCTCCCAGCTGAATCCCACTTTGCTGCTCTAAGTTTAGCTGTGTGCATAGTGCTTGTTCCATATTAATGTTATTTATCCGATGGCTCTGCTCTACAAGAGGCTGTTGGAAATGCTGTGGCTGCGGGAGAGCAGAATTGAATTGTGGCTGCACTCCTGGTGCAGATTGATCGATCCAGGGATGATCCGAACATCTCTCTCCTCACACGGCTGGAGCTGCTCCTGGCCTCTTTGGAGCTGGCTGAGCTCATCCTCTGGCTCTTCAATTTGGTGTGAAAAGGGCCAGAAAAGTCCGGGCAGCTTTGTCCTTGTTGGTATTCGTGAGAACAAGAGATTTTTCCTTTCCCACTTCCATTCTTTCTGCTGGTTGTTCTTCCCTTTGTTAACTAAACCCAGCCCAACAAAAACGCTTCCCTTGTGCCCCTGCTGAACACCCACACAGCCCTGGCTGCTGCTCAGAGCCTCACCCCTGGCACTGTGGGCACAGCTCCAGAGAGCACTGGGGCTGTGTGCAGGGCACAGGGGGGCTCTGAGGAGCTTTCTGTGGGCAGGGAGAGTTTGCACATCACAGCTGGCCCTGGGAAGCAGCAGAACGACTTGTGCCACTCATCTTGGGAGCGAGCTGGTGAATCCTGCAGCTCCCCTGGATGAGCGTTCTTCATCTTCCACAGGCACACAGGGAGTCCTTCAGAGGCCTTTTCAAGGGGTTGTTTTTGAAGCTGTCTCGCTCTCTGCCTTTTGTGTGCTTGTATTTTAGCTGAGGCTGTTGGAGTGTGATTTCATTTCTCACTCCTGGAGCTCTTTCTGCAGAGCTTGGAGCGAGTGACTCAGTGTCCAACCTTGTGCTGTGCCTGGATCTGCAGGAGGCAGATCCGAGCTGCTGCACACTCTGGTGTCTCCCTCCAGCGAAATGGCCACAGGCCTCTGCCAGAAAATCTTTTATGGGGCAGAGGTTTCAATTTCTTCACTGTGTGAGGGTGTTTGCAGTTATTCTGTGCATGTTCCAACCTGCTGGTGCATCACCCACAGCTCCCAGAACGTTTCTGTGTGGATCTTGTGCTCTCAAGTGCACAACTTCTGTGCTTGAAGAGTCAAATCAATGTGAAGCCTAATTAGTGTTTATTTGTGCTTGTGCAGAGTTATGCTGTCTTGGACTGAGTGTTTGTACTCTTCCCTAATTTAATGTAATAGGCCATCCCAGTGTGAAATTCTCTTCATAAAAATATGACTGACTTCACCCAAGGAAGGGAAATAATTTTCCCTTAGCAGGACCCATCTCACTTCTCTGCAATTTCAGCTTCTGAGTTAAACCTCAGAATTTAACAGCAGAAATAAATCTCTGCAGCAAAGCATTTCAAGGCCAGTTTTCACAGAATCTGAACTCTGAGCAACTGGATGTTTTAATCTCCTTTGCATCTGTGACAGCAATTCTTTTTATCCTCCTGGACTAAAAAAATGTAACTTTTACATAATATTTCTTGCTGCAGAAGCAACGTATTGAGACCTACATTGTTCTTCCCTAGAGACTGGGAACTCTTGGCACGTGTAGTTTGCAGGATCCTGCTCAATGAATGACACTTGTGCTTGATAATTATAATTAGTTTGAGAGACATTTTTATGCCTCTAAGTAAACCTTAGAATTTGAGGAAGAGAAACAGTCTTTATTAGGAAATATCTGTGGGATAGTTATACATATATATAGCTGCAACATTATTTAATTAATCAAAAGTAGGAACAGCAGGAAGAAATAGAAGGATACTGAATTCTGTGGTCCGGGAATGAATAAAGATGCTGCTACAAGTTCTTTTTAAATGTCACTGTGTAACAAAAGGAAACCCAAATTGCCTTTGAGTGGCAGAGTTGCTCACACCATTCTGTCTGTAATATCCAGTAATGCTCCCTGAAGTGACACACATCACATTGAGTTGATACAGTTCCTTTTGTAGTTGCTTTGGAGCTGAAATTATGGGTGTGTGAGCGCGTGCCAGACAAATTAATTACAGAGACACGGATGAAAGGTGCTTTACATCCCTATATTAATTTGGCACCGGAGTTTTTTACATCCATCCATCAACATCTGGCTTCGAGGAGAAGGCAGGAGTGTTTTCCTCTCTGGAACCATGTGGTGGCTGTTGTGGTGTTCCATCTGTCACTCAGAAGGAAGGCAGAGGTGCAGTTTATCTGTGATAGGGTCTGGACACACCTGGACACAGGGAGAAGATCCTGAGGGCTGGATGGTTTTTCTTGAGGGCTCTTTCATTCTCCCCTGTGTCTCGAGGACATTGGTGCAGGAGGAGATCTGGATTTGCTCTCTGAGCTGCAAATTGTTTTTATTAAACTGACAGTGTCCTACTTGGTGGTGATCCAAGGGCAGGGATGAGTTGTAGGTGAGGATCAAGGTGTGGGATCTGTTGCTGAACAAATGAGGGAAAACTGGATTAAAGGCAGCAGATCCAAAGCTAAATACACATTTATGATAATTACTTTGACCTTAATTAGGGGTGTATCAATGAGATTATCCTGCAGAATTGCTGCTCAGCAGTGTGGGTGTTAAGTAGTAGCAGAGAAGGTGAGAAAGGGAGGCAGATAATTCCCTACCTGTGAAATGTGGGCAGCCTGAGCCCTCAAACTGCCAGTGGGAAGAAATACTTAATTACTGGTTAAGGAGGAGATGAATTGCTGCCTTGCTGTGATGGGTGGCTGAAATCTAAGCCCTTCCCCCAGACCTTTGGGTGGTGAAAGCCTCTGGCTTTTCTGCTGACCTGTGAGGAGCCCTGAGCGTCCTCATCTGCTGGAATAAACAAAAAATTACCTACGTGCACCATAGTAGAAGACATTAATGCCAAATAGGTCAAGAAAAAGTCTGTTGCTGACCTATTTAAAAATACTCCAGAGCTCTTGATGATTTCTGGATGTGTGAAGAGCTGAATACTGCAATACAACAACAACAACAACAAAAAAGGGAGTTTCTGTTCATAATCAGTCTTCCCTGGAGCATGCATGAAAGGTTTTGAAAGTGTTTAAAACCCACACAAGGTAATTGTAGTGTTTTCTATTCAGAGATTGAAAGTAATAATGCAAACTTTCACTAATGTCTGGTTTTCATTTCATTTTAAGTCCCTACTTACAGAATGCAGCCTGTGACCCCCCTGGGGATTCTGTCACTTGTTCTGAACATCATGTGTGGAGCTCTGAACCTCATCCGAGGAGTTCACCTGGCAGAATATTCCTTTCAGGTAACCCTGCTCGCACTCACACCTGAGGAGGAGTGAAAGGCAGAGAGTTTTTGGGTAACCAGTTCGAGGGTGGCTGTTCTGCCCCTTAGCTGAGCACATATCTTTCCATAAGAAATGTTTTATTTCTCCAGGGAATGTACAGCTGGTTACTCACCTGTTGCACCTTGTGTGTTTTGCTCTACATCACAATATTCTGCATTTTATTCTGTTCTAGAGAAGTTTAGATGTTGAGAAATATTTTATTCTTACCAGGCTGCCTGGATTTTTTTTTCTCCTTTCTTGTATTTTATTTTAGATCCTTTCCTGTAATTTTTTAAAATAAACATGAGACTGTAAACAACTTTAAAAAGGGAGGAAAAAAAGTGTCCTGATTGTATCCTGACAGTTTTATTTAGCAGGAACTGTCACATAAGCCTCAGTTCTTGGTGTCTTACCCAATGATATTGGCCTTGGTGTTTAATACTGTTACAGTCAATCAGCATAAACTGGGATAAGAGGTTCTTGACTATATTTATAATGTTCTCAAATATCAAGCAGCACTTGCTAAAAGCTGTGCCTGACGTAGTTGTCACTTCTTTTAATCCCAACAGGAGGACCATGAAGGAATTGGAAATGTGATAGCTTTTTTTCTACCTTTTCTAGCCTGTGTTTTTCAGGTAGGTTAACTGCAAATAAATTTTTTTTTTTGCTGATTATTTTGCTGTCATCATTCACAAGACAGAGCCGTTTTCAGCTAAGCAGAGGTTTTTAATACCCTACCTGGGTGATTCCGCTGATTTATTCCAGTGAAGCGGCACAAAAAGCAGTTCAAGGCACATTTTGACCCTTGGAAAATAGCATTTGCAGGCTTCTTCAGTGCTTCCATGTTTTGACAAGTCAGATGGGGCTGGGTGTGATGGATAAATGCCATCCCAAAAATGGTTTCTTCCCAAAGGGAGGGACACCACATCTTCCTGTCAGCGTCAGATGCAGTGATGGGCTTTTGGAGCACGACCACCTTGAAGACTGAGCAAATATTGCACAGCAACATCATTGAAAATGGTGTAATTTACATGAAAAATTACATCGAATCCTGGTGGTTCCTTAGATTTTTTTCCATAATGGGGTTATTTTCTCTGACCTTACATGGAAGAGATCGAATGGGAAAATACAACGTTCCAAATTGGTTTTTCATGAAAGGCTCCTTGAATTCCTAAAAAATTCCACAGCCTTTAACTTGAGGGCAATATATGCTGGAAAATCTTCAACTTTTAGCCTGGCATTGCAGAAAGGTGCTGCAGTTTTGTTTCTAGGAATAACTGATGCCTACAGTGCATTTATTGCCCTTGTTGCACTTGGATCGTGCTTTGGGGGCCACTATCTGCAGACTTTGATGTATTCATGGGACTATTTATTGAATTATGATAAAATTTAGTGTCTTTCAGCCTTCTTACACCTTTGCTCATGGCAGAGCTTTGAGGTAAATAGATTAATTTCGATCTAATGGATGAATTTAAATTTAATAGATTAATTTAGATCTAAATATTTGATGCAAGTTGTTTTTCACAAAGAAAGGCTCTGTGCTGCTTCTTTCCCTGTGAGTACCTGAAGCCAGGGAAGCTGAATAAAGGAGAGTTCTCTCTTCTCTTGATTTATAGCAGCTTCTTCCCAAAGTGCCTGTGCACAGCCTGCAGTGCTTTCCACGTGCTGACCTCTGCCTGTGGCATCAGCATGTTGGAAACTGTGACCTGAGGTGGGAAAGGCTGATCTGTCACTGCCTGAGGGGAAAAAGTGACTCCTCTGTCAGCACTGGGAGCTTTTCATTCCCTCCTGTGAGGGTTTTGCTCAGTAGATGGGTTCCAGCTCAATTCCAGGCAGCAATTCCCAGCTGGATCCCTGGTTCGGTGCAGAGTTCAGGGCTAACTCTCCCTCTGTGCTCCTTTTGCAGTGTTACCTGTACCTCTTCTACAGCTCAGCCAGGAAGGTGAAGACATTTGTGCTCCTTTTCTGTGTCTGTTTGTGCAACATCTACTTGTATGGATTAAGGAACCTCTGGCAAATCTCCTTCCACATAGGAGTGGCTTCTCTTTCCTCTTACCAGATCCTGACAAGGCAGCTCCTGGACAAGCAGCCTGACTGTGGCGTATGAAAAACAAAACTTGGGGTTTGCTACTCTGTTTTTACAACGCTTTTTTTTCGTATTCACCTGGCCAAAAATAGCTCAGAGTATTTTTGAACCATTCATGGCAATGGTTATTGCAAAGAGAACAGTTCCAAGCAACTTGGGATAAGCAGGATCCTGTAATTATGTCCAGCACACTGCAAGGGCTGCAGCTGTATTTCACATGGTAGGGCTTGTCAGGTGTCACCAACTGGTGGAAGTTCTTACCATCAGCAGGCTTTTCCTCCTTGGCTGCCACCATCCAGACAGCATTTTGCCATTTGTCTCGCTGCCTCTGTGACAGTTTGGCAGGTCAGTCTTGCCCTGCTGCTGCAAATACTCAAATTGTGTGGTGAAACAAAGGTAAAGTGATGGGTGACGTTTTTGTCTCTACAATTTGGTAAGATTCTTGGTAAGTGTGAGTGCACCTTGCTGTAATTAGGTGAGTGCAGTATCAGTGGAAAAATGCTGAGGGTGAGCTTCAGGGTCATTTTTCTAGGTTTGGAAGGACAGGAAAAGACTGTGGCTGTTTTATAAACCATAAAATCTATAAATATCTCCTTGGCTGAGCAGCACACTGCAGCTAAGTGTGTGCTTGTGGGTTAATTGCAAATATGCTTGGGGCAGCAGAAAATAATCCAAGTGGGTGTAAGTGATCTGTCAGCTCTTGTGGCCTTTGTTTCCTTGGCTAAGGTCACTTTTAGGATAAGGGCAATTCCATGTGTGCTTGGCCTATATGGATAATAAATCTTCCAAGCCTATTTATGACAGGCCACTGACTCCTTCAACTTTTTTTTTAAAAAAATGAGTAGCTGGTGAGTAGAAAGCCATTTCCAGGAATGGAAAGCAAGAGCAGGTTCTCTTTGTTCTATGAAACACCCGTGGTTAATGGTGGTGAGTTCTTACACTGAGGTGAGTTTCTGAGTGTGCACTTTGGAGCAGGGGACCGCAGGGCTGAAATTCCCAACCTCTGCCGCACTGGGGGTTCTGCTCTGTCATGGATCGAGGTGCACACAGGGGCATTTTAGGGCACAGATGAATAATTTAGTCTGGCTGTTAAAAAAAGTACATAGCAGTTTGATACAGCTGTCCTTGAGGGGTTGTAGAGATTCAAACTGAGATGTAGAGAGCTGTAGGTGTGGTAGTGTGGAGTTACGGTCCTAAAATTTCCTTTTATATTTTTTAATTTCTGGTCATCCCCATTTCTTTCACCAAAGATTTATTTTTGCTCTCACAAAGTCTCTACCTCTGGTTGCAAAGAGATTAACATGCAGCAGAGTTGTCTTTTTTGCAGGAACACTTGACAAAATTCCTAGCTTTTATCTCAGTGAGTTTTCCTGGAATGCCAGGACGCAAACACGAGGATCAGACCAGGAATTTGTGGTGCTGTGCCTTGGAAGCACTTCTGGATGCAGCTGACTGCAGCAACAGCATCCATGGGCAGCCCATTACAACCTGGACAGTTTCTAGGACATCAGGAGATTTAGTGCCAGAGCTTTTCCCAGGAGGAAAATGGAGGGATTTCTTTTTCACCGCACTTACTGTAACAGCAATGTGATAAAAACCTCCAAACGGTGAGGAATAGTCTGGTAGGAATGATAGAGGAATATTTTAGCCAGGCATTTAAGGACACAGCTCGAGCTGTGTGCCATAAGGGAAAGGTTTTCTGTTATAAGGAAGTGGATTAAAGTTGTTTGTCTGTCATTATCCCAGTTTTCTGTCAGAGTGCAAGTGGAGAAATGAAGCCACAATTCAACCACTGTCCCTGAGACCAAGATGACGCCACAGATGTGGGAGGTTTTATACTGCTCTTAATTTTCCTCCTGTTCAGTCCCAGTTTTCCTTGGTAAATTACTTCTGGAGACTGCAGGGAACTCAGCCAGGAGTTTGGATTATAAATCTTAAAAAAAAAATAAATCTGAAAAAAGAACACCCCAAAATTCTGACACTAGAAATATTAACACTTCAGGGATAATGGATCTGATGGCTGGTGGTGTTTCCCAGGAGCATGAATTGGGTATCACCCCACTGGATTCCTGTGGGGGGAGGATCAAGTGTTTCATACTGCAGACAGACAAAACTTCATGAAAAGGACTTTAGGATGGGAGCCAACTCCTTGCTCCTGCCTTTTTATCCTCACTGTGGCTAAAGAGGCCAAAAGAGCTTTTCCTGTTTCTGCTGGGCTTGGCTGGAGCCGGCCCTGCTCTGGCCTGAGGCACACAGAGCATTTACAGCTGTAACATCCCTGATGCTTCCCCAGCATCCAACTGCTCTGTCCTCAAACAGATCCATCCCTGAGGCAGGGGATGGCAGCCACAGCTCTGCAAAGGAGTGGTAGAACAGGGTGTTTGGATAACTGTGCAATTAACAGAGTGGAGAAAATTTAAATTCAGCTTTTATTGAATTGGTTCTCCTAAAAACGTTTCAGTAAAATCAGACCAAATCAAGTGGTTCAGTTCTGCCTTTGCCTAAACTTCTATTTTTTTTGCTCTGTGGATCTTTTGGAGAATTGGCTAAATCTTCAGATATTCTCTACCCAATGACAGAGCTCTGTTTTGGTGTTGATCTTAATCCCTTTGCAACCTTTTATTTTCCTGCAATATGTGTAAATCATATTAAGGAATCTACATGGGTTAGTCTGTGTGCACTCTGTGAGTTTGGGTTGGGATTCCAGGACGAGGCAGAGCACACGGAGTTTGACCTGGTTTTATTTTTAATTTGGTTTTTATCCCATATTCACACCGTATTTATACAGGTAAACATTTTCTTCTGGCAGAACAGCAAGAGGAATAAAACAGTTTACATTGATCTCAGTGCTTTAAAATTTAATAAAAAAGAATGACTTGCAGTTTGGGAACACAAAATCTGACTCATAACATGGGATTTTTCCTGTATTGAATCAAATCCCCAAAGAGGAATCCATCTCTCTTTTTTTCAATTTTAAACTGGTTAATGTGGTTTGAATTGCATCTTCTTCATTCTGTCACTTAACAAGATAAGTCTTTTGGAAACTCTTTTCCTCACCCAGCAGCTCAGCACAAGCAAATTAGCAAAGAATAAACTTCCATAATTTCCAGATTTGCAGTGCTTAGTCACTTTATGAAGCTGGTAATTCTCTGGGCTGTTTTTTTTCCCCTTTTCTCCCAAAGACCTGTTGAGTTTGTAGAAGGTGGGCTGGTACCTTTTTGGACATTTTTGCACTGTATTAATAATTGAACCTGTGTAAATCTGTATAAAATCATTTTGCATGTATATGTATATATGTACATATATCTAATAAATGGCTTTTCTTTTGTAATGCTTGTCTTCTTTCAGTGTTTGGAATTTATTGATTATATGAGAAACAAGGCTGATCAGTCATTTCATTTTTCCAGGCACCTTCAGTGATCCCTGTGGCCAATTCATCAGCTGAACTGTATAAACATATTTATAAATACATGTGTAGAAGTTTAATTATCCAATCAGGAGATTGCAGGAGGCTGTGATAGAATCTCTTTGTGGCTTTAACAAGTTTGCTCTTTATTTTCAGGGGCTCTTGAAGGCTTTTCCTGCAAAACTTGTGTGTTGAAGTGGTGAAATGAGGTGTAACACCTCCCAAAGGTGCCTTTCCAGCTGTCTGACAGGGAGCAGTGGGGATGTGGCAGTTTGCAGGTGTATTTTTAGCCTTAATGAAAACAGACCTATTAATTAGTCTGTCCCTACTAAAAGCTTGAGGACTTCTTTGGGGAATTTCAGCCACCTTTGGTAATGGCTCTAAAGACACCAATTCATCAGCTTTAAAGCAATGAAGGGCTTCATGTGACAGAAAATTCAGCTTTTCCATCACTGGAATGGGATGGGTTCATGAGGGGGAGAGATGCTCTGTGTGACAGGACTCAGAGGATTCTGCTGAATCAAGAACCAGAAAATAAAGCAAAAATCGAAGAGCTGGAAGAAATCAGGCTGGTGGAACCACTGGTTTCTTCGCATTTTTCTGCTCCCTGCTTCTCCACGGGATATCTGATGGCTTCAAGCTGACAGAGGGCAGGGTTAGATTAAATATTAGAAAAATCCCTCACTCTGAGGGTGCTGAGGCCCTGGCACAGGGTGCCCAGGGAAGCTGTGGCTGCCCCTGGATCCCTGGCAGTGTCCCAGGCCAGGCTGGACAGGGCTTGGAGCAGCCTGGGATAGGAAAGGTGTCCCTGGATGATCTTTAAGGTCCCTTCCAAGTCAAACCACTCTGGGATTCTGTGGCAAGAGCAAAGCAATGCCCAGAGAGAGGGAGAAGCCCCTGGAATGAGGAGAGAGGCAGAGCAGGGGGCTGTGCAGGCAGTAGGTGGGAATCAGCAGAAGCTGATGGCTGGGGAGGGAGGAGAGAGCCTCGTTCTTCTGAACTGCTCTGCCCTTTGAAATCCAGATGTTATTTTTGTTCTGTAAATAAATGATTGCTCAAAGCGTGTTCCTTCTCAGGATGCCAGTAGAGGGGAACAGCAGCCTCTCCCTTTCTTCTCTGGTGAGGGGAGAAAGCAATTATAACTCCCTTTTCTCTTTTGAAGATGCTGATAAAAGGAGGTGGGAGGATCAGAGGGCCCCCGTGCTGAAAGAGAAACTACTCCTAAGGTGATGGAAATACATGTTTTTATTTTAAACAAAGTAACTCCTCTTCTGCTGACTTTCAAAGGTGACCCAGTTGCATGGAAATACTATTTGTGAGATGGGGGAGGGAAACCATGGCCACAAAAGCAGGGGCAGGCAGGAGGTGGGGACAGGTGAAATGTCCCTCCCAGGTGGTCATGGCTTTAAAAGCCACTTGTCCTAAATTCAGGACAGGGCTTGGAGCAACCCGGGAGAGTGGAAGGTGTTCCTGCCCCTGGCAGGGGATGGAACGAGATGATCTTTTAGGTCCCTTCCAACTCAAACCATTCTGGGGTTCTGTGATTTTTCTCCAGCCCTTGGAAGAATCCTTTAAAAAAGAATTAAATGGCAACACCAAACAATGAGCCCTAAAATGTCTTTGCTTCCTGTTCCCACTTAAAGTACACAGTAAGCAAAACACAGATACCTTTAAAATTCCCTTTGGTGGAATAAATGTCTTATGTTGTAGGAATGGTAAGGAAGGCTTGAAATAATGACCATTGAAAGGTAAAGCACCAGCCAGTACAGCATGGAAGGCTGAGATTAATTCTTTCATTATGCAGGGAAAGATATTAACATCTCAAATCCCTTATTTCATGTGCTCTTGTAGGGAAATAATAGATAAATTAGGCAGAAAGTTCAACCCTGAAATGCTTTAGTGCCCACCAGAGGGCAAAGCAAACACGAGGCTTTCTCCAGGGAGCTGCCACCTCCTCCTGCTGAGGTGGCCTTGGGTGGGAGCAAAGGGCACGGACCTGGCCTGGCTGGCCCCAAAATGTTCCTATTTACCTGCTGGGTGAGCTCAAAACCCCCACCAAGCTGCAGTGAAGGTGCTGAACACACTCACACGGGTTCCATCAGGCTTGCAGCAGCAGAACTCCCCGTGTTTGGTGGGGTTCAGGGTGCCCTGAGGGCTGCTCCAAGGATGTGACAGCACAACCACAGCTGCTGGGGTGACAGGGACTGGGCCAGGGGCAACCCCTCCCCCTGGGATTTGCTGTCTCTGCGTTTGGTGTCACCCAGAGTCATGTACAAGGGGTTCCCTGTGCCAGGGAAGGGACAGGACCAGAGGAAACGGCCTCAGGTTATGCCAGGTTCTCCCTCAGCCGGGGGGGATTGGCTTNATTGCCAAGTCCACCACTAAATCGTGTCCCAAAATGCCACACCCACACGTTTTTTGAACACTTCCAGGGATGGTGTCCTGTGCTGGTCGTACTGAAGCTTCTGCTTCTGTCTGGCCCATATTTAGGTAATAAAGTCATTTCCTCCTCTTTGAAGCCTCTTCCTGATTCGTTCTGTGGCTGCTGAGGCCGGAGGGGGCAGGTGGGGAGCAGCAGAACTTTGTGGTTAAAACACTAAACCGAGCAGGGAGAAGCCTTGTTCCTTCCATTCCCAGGGCTCCTTGGCTGTCCCCTGAGCTCAGACAGGATTTCCTGATCCCCCTCAAGCACAAACAGGTGCCTAACACTTCCCTGGAGGTGCTCAAGGCCAGGTTGGATGGACCTTCAAGCAGCCTGGTCTAGTGGAAGGTGTCCCAACCTCGAAACCTGATGATCATGAAGGTTTTCCCCAAGCCAAACTATTCTCAGATTCTGTGGCTCTGTGATAGCAAGGAATACTTCGATGTAAAATAAAAAGAAAAAATATTGAAACAGCCTTCAATTCTTCTGGAGCTTCCTGCTTCTCCCTTTTCCAGGCACTGGGAGGCACCAGTGCACAAGGCTGGGAAGAAAGCCGAGCTGCTGACTCGGGGAACCTGCCAAATTTCGTACCTGCTCCTACAAATGCTACACTTTCCCCAGCAGATTTTGCTGTAGGATTCCTGAAACGGAGATCAAACACCCTGGAGAGTGTAGGAGGATCACTTCGGGGCTGCAAAAAAAAACCCCAAAAAAACCCAAAAAAACTGGAACCAGTTTGTCAGAAGCAAAAAGTCACTGCAGATTTTATTTTTTGTGGTTTTGCTTGTCTTTAAGGAACAAAGCCTCGCTCTTTGTGCTGAGTAGTGGCGCTCCTGGTCTGAGCCCTGGGGTTTTGCTCTCCCAGCCTGAGGGACTCAGGAAGGGTTCCTGAGAGGAGGCACACATCCACACCTTCCTGCTCCTTAATCCGTCTGCAGAAACTGCCTGGAAAGTTGAGTTTTGGAAAGGGACTTGAGGCAAAGCCTTGCTTCCAAAACTGCTGCTAAATGGGCAAGGGGCGATGCTGCCCTCACAGCCTGTGCCTCGGCAAGAGGAGGTGGCACAGAGTGCCAAGAACAGCTGAACGGGATGGATTTTTCCCCAGCTTAATCCCACAGTGAATTTGCTGCTGTGGAGGAGTGAAGGGGAGATGCCTGGGGTGGGGAGAGTCCTGTCTGCATCTACAAGAAGTTGCCTACTTGTGGTACCACCTGCGGTCAGGAAAAAACCTCCCAGCCACAATTTTAGGGATCTTTTTTCAGCAATTTCTTTCCCTGTAGTGTTTTATTTTATTTTATTTTATTTTATTTTATTTTATTTTATTTTATTTTATTTTATTTTATTTTATTTGTTCTAAATCTCTTCCTGGTCATTGCATGGAGAGTGCTGAGCTGTCATGTACCACATCCTCACTGACAAAGAGTGAAGCACCTCCAATCCTGGGGTCAGTTTTGGGCCCTTCATGACAAAAAGGACATTGAGGGGCTGGAGGGTGTCCACGGAAGGGAATGGGGTTGGGAAAGGGGCTGGAGCAGCTGAGGGAGCTGGGGAAGGGGCTCAGCCTGGAGAAAAGGAGGCTCAGGGGGGACCTTGTGGCTCTGCACAACTCCCTGACAGNGCTGAGCTGGAACAGAGGCTGGGCAGAGCTGGAGAATAAAGCAGATATTTATTGAAAGGCCTTGAAGGACACACCTTGGGCAGGACAAGAGCCTGGCCAGGCCCACACCCAAGGTGGACCCAAAATGGGCACAAAATGGACAAACGCTCCCCAGGTCTCACACTTGGATCGGTTTGGGGCCATTTGCAGATTGGGGTTGAATTGTCCAATTGCAGCTGCGGGTGATGAAGTCCCATCCTTCTTGTTCCTCCCTCCAGCCCAGCCTTGTTTGTGCTTTTGGGCCTGAACACTTGGAACAGTTGTCCTTGGTGTGCATTGGGAAAAGGATTTGTTTTGTGTCCGTGCTGTGTGAGGAGAGCTGAGTGACCCTGAGTGTGAGCTCAGAGCTGCAGCCCTGGGCAGCACAGAACCTGAAATACATGGAAATAAAACTGAAGGCATCAGGGTCACAGCTGATGTGCACCAGTGCTGGTGTCAGCCCTGCCTCGAGCCAAAGCTCTCACTTGATGTCCCTTCCAGCCACCTTCTCCCTGCTTTCATTCCCCTTCCAACCACATCCCTGTGGCTTTACAAACCTGTGGCACCCTGTGATTAAATGTCCCTTCCCACCAGCATCTCTGGGGCTTCATCATCCTGTGACTGAGGGTTCTGGATGCTGCTCAGCTGCTTCGTAGCACTCAGGTCCTAAATTAGCACCGCATTGAAAAAATCCCCACCAACAACCCTAAATCAAATTTTTCTCCCTAGAAGCTCTCTTGGAAGAAACTGAACAACAGTAGAATTTAGAAAACCTTTATTTTCCCCCCGTTATCAGGAATCTGACTCAATAAATTTTCAATTTACAAGTTTCTAATAGGTTCATGGGGGAGTTACAATAACCTGACACCACCAGTGCCTTCCAAAGCGGGAAGGAAGTGTGCTGGGGTTAGACATGCGGTGTTGTTCCCATATCTTAAGGTAATTTACTTTTTCCTTATAATTGGGACACATCAGCCTCCAAAAAAGATCTAAAAATACTTTTTACCTCAGATTTATATGACTGTATCTCCCCATTCCTGGAAATGTCCAAGGCCAGGTTGGACAGGGCTTGGACTAACCTTGGATAATGGAAGCTGTCCCTGCCCATGGCAGGGGATTGGAATCAGATGATCATTAAGGTCCCATCCAACCCAAGCCATTCTGGGATTTCTGGTGTTTCAGTCACAAACAGAAAGAACCTAAATTTGTCTTTAAGGAAAACAAACTTAAAATGCTGCAATTTTCATTCAAACTGATACTACACTGTCAGTCCCAATCTCGATAAAAGTCAAAAAGAAAACGTCCTGAAAATGAAATATTTTGCTCAACTCAAGACAGTTTTTTGTCCAGAAAAGCCTAGAAACAGCAAGTGTGGACTCTGATCAAAGAGTTTAATCACATAAAGATTTTAAAGGCAAGATATAACTGCTCTCAGCCCTTGTTCTGACAGTCTTGAGTCATTAAAATTCACTGCTCAGTTTTGTGGAGACTCCGTTGCCTTTTAAGGCTGACTTAAAAATTTAAGTGCTTAATAAATCAATGATCACAAATTAAGTCATCCTTTGGTGCCTGGTCAGCGGTGTAGTCCCCAAATCCATTGATGTACCGAGGAATTATGGGCTTCAGTTGGTTAATTATGGCACCTCCTGCTGCTTCAGGCACANAGTTTTAGTTTTCATATTTTCGGATTCTGTGCTGCCTAGGGATGTAGTTCTGAGCCTCACGTTAAGTGCTGGTGAGCTCTCTTCACAGAGCAGGGAGACAAAACAAATCCTTTCCTGCTGGAGACCAAGGACAACTTTCAGGCCCAAAAGCACAAACAAGGCTGGGCTGGAGAAAGGAACAAGAAGGATGGGACCTCACAGCCTGATGCTGTAATTGGACAATTAAACCCCAATATGCAAATGGACCAAAAGCTATAAAATGTAACTTCTCTCGGGACCACTCAGCCATTTTGTGACCATTCTGGGTCCACCCTGGGTGCAGCCTTGGCCGGGCTCTTGTCGTGCCCAAGGTGGATTCTGGAAACCTTTCAATAAATCCCTATTTTATTCCCTAGCTCCAGTCTAGCCTCTGTTTCAGGTCAGCCTTCCAAGGCATCACCATGATTCCCTGAACTTGCTGTTCTTGCTGTATCAAAGTGGGTAGATCCACTGGAGGGAATTCTCTCCACATCTAATCCTGATTTTCACGAGGTCAGGGCTTAGGTGATCTCCTTTAACCCATGAGAATCAAGTGAAGCTGGAATTCCTCATAATTTCTTCTCTCCCTTTTTATTGTTTCATATAAAATGTTGCTGGGCTGCATTTCCCTCACTACCCCCCCCAGCAGAGGAGTAATTACATTTATTGGAAACGCTTTCTGATCACATATTCATTTACCAGCTGCTAAAGGAAAATGAACTGGGCAAAGTGCCACTGGAGACTTGGATTCACAAGCTGGGGAAAGCAAATGAAAGAACTGCTCAGTGTGCATTTGCTCTCCCTCTCCAGCAATTCATTATCCTCCTGTTCAGCTGATTTAGGAAGTTAAAAGGCAGTCAGGTTGGCAGCATGTGATACTTTCAGCACGAGCAAAGCTTTGGGGCTGCCAGATTTACCTTTGGCTGCACTGTAAAGGGCACTAAAACTATTCTAACTTTACATCTTAAATATGATGTTATTCATAAAACCAGAACCACTATATTCTTGTTTCTTGGTTGCTCTCAGTCACTCTCATCGGTGTCATCATTGACCCATTTTCATCCTTCCTGTCCTTCTTCTCCCTCCCTCTGTCCCAGTATCTCTTTTCTGTTTTCTGGACCCCACAATCAACATGAAAAACCACCAGCCCCAAAACACCACTTGCTGAAACCCGCAAAGGTCACAGAGACACCTCTGGCACCTCCAAACCCACCATGGAAGTGGGAAGGGAACTGAAAGACCATTTTATTCTCACCCCCTGCCATGGAGAGGGACACCTTCCACTGTCCCAGGCTGCTCCAAGCCCCAATGTCCAACCTGGCCTTGGGCACTTCCAGGGATCCAGGGGCAGCCACAGCTTCTGAACCAAATTCCAAGCTTATCTGTGGGTATCCATAAGAAATATATTAGTACGAGATTGACCAAATTCACCAAGCCCTGGACAAAGAGAGAGATTTCATTCCGAGTACTGCCAGAGAGCTCAGGAACGTGAAAAAACCCAGCCACAATGAGCAAAATATTCAAAATAATACAGTCAGAAACCCTCCAGTGCCCAGCTGAGAATATTTTCCCGGGCTTCACGCTTTTGTGTCACTCAAGGCTCACCACCAGGAAAGACCAATAAGATCTGTTGGAGCATGAGCCTTTCCAGTCAAAAAGATCAACCTACTGGATGTGGAAAATCTTTGGGCATTGCTTTTATGGTACATCACATTGCCCCCTCCCCATGCTGCTCTCATTCCCCACAGGCAGTGGCAGACAATAAGTGATTAATTGATTTGATCCCCACGGCTTCCCCATCCCATTATTTTGTGTCTCAGGAGGTCTGATAAGCTTTTAGCCCTACCTGAGTCCTGCAGGTGTGAACTGCTTGCTGCTTGCAAGTTGCCTCAGTGTCTGGTCTCATTAGATTTGGGGTACTTCCCTCTCATTTTATGTTTGCGTGCAGTATTTATGGTTTTATTTCAGTCTGAAGGTTTGAGCTAACCCTCTTTGTCCTTGTTTAACCTGTGAAGGGAAGGAACTGGTTAAAAATCTGTGGAAGGTGTCCCTTCCACCTGGATTAGATTAGAACTGGATGAGCTTTAAGGTCCCTTCCATCCCAAACCATCCTGTAATTCTGTGATATCTCTAAAGAACATGGGAGACTTCTCTGATTTTAAATTTAAAAGTTACTTGATAGTCCTACCATCATATTGCACCTCGGGTGCTCTTTGTCAGTGTGGATGCATTGTGGTTTTTATCCAGAAATTCAGACAAAACCTGTCAGTCTGAAGACAGGTTATTAAACTCATAAAATTCAAACAGAGCGTGTAGTACACATCCTAGACAAGCAGACACTGGGACTGGGATGAAAAAGGCTCGAATTACTTCAAGAGAGCTTAGCATAATTGCTGGTTTTCTTCCACAAAGAGATTTCTGCAAAGCACACAAAAGCAGCGCTTAAAAAGAAATGATTTGTGGCATAAGTGGTGTGATAAACATCTGAATATTAATGTGGTTCTGGTGAAGAGCCCTGTAAACGTGTGTCTTTGAATGTTTATGTTCCTTGAGTTGTGCACAGGGACATTCAGGTGTCTGAGTATCCATTTTTTTTGAGGTCTGTTTGAGGTCTCCTGTTTGGCCCCAGGAGGTTTGGGTCTCCTGTAGGTTGTGTCCCAGTCCTGTGTGGACATCTCAGGTGCCCCAACGCTGATTGATGGAACCACAGCATCCCAGAATGGCCTGGGGTTGAAGGAACCTTAAACATCACCCAGTTCCACGCCCTGCCGTGGGCAGGGACACCTTCCCCCACCCCAGGGTGCTCCAAGCCCCATCCAACCTGGCCTTGGACACTTCCAGGGATGAGGCAGCCACGGATCCTCTGGGGCCTTGGCCTCATCCTTTTATGTTCACCTGCAAATGTGACTCATTTCTTGAATCACCACGTGCAATAAAGCGTCTCCCTCAGAGCACAGAGCTCCTTTTCTCCCAAGCATGCAGACAGCAGTGAACACCCACTGGTGTGGGGTTGATGAGGGGGTTAATCCTGCCCAGCTCCTCTTGGATCTGCTGGATGGCTCTGCTTCAATCAACTGCTTTCCTGTTTTATCCAGATTTCTTGGTCTAGGCTGTCACAGTGGTGTAAAGCCAGTCCAGCTCAGGTGCGGCTTGTCCTCTGGAAGTGAAGTTTTTTTCTTTATTTCTCTATTTCTCCATTGCTTCATTTTGTGTTTACCTTGAATTTATTTGGGGTAAATTCACCTTTTTGTAAATCAAGTCACTGGAGGCAGCTGCAATCCGGGTTTGAAGGGAAGGACTGGGTGACAGTGAGGTCATTCCTCATCCCAAGGCTTCAATGACCTGGGCTTGCTAATTCTCCCTCTATTGTTGCACAATTTCGAGGTCTGAAGCTTTAGGAAAACCACAGGTGCCGCAAGGTTGGCACATATTCCTGAGCTGGCAGCAGGGTGAACGATGTAAATCTTTTGTGGTGATGTAAATCTTTGTGTCACTGTTTGCACTGGGAGCTGTTCTGGAGCCACAGAAAGGCTGAGCTTGGAAAGGACCTCTGGAGTCCCCACCTAGGTCAGGCTGCCCAGGACCATTCCCCCTTCAACAAGCTGAATTTTCTTTTAAAAATACAGATTTGGCCTCTAGAGCTCGGCTGAATCCTTTAAGAAGAGTGATGAAACCCATTCATCTCTGCAGAGGGAGGTTTGCCAGGAGCACTCCTGCAGTCTCTTTCACACGGGGCGTTTGCTTTGTTCTGGGGTAAGTTATGCCTGTGATCATTTTAAAAGACTGCAAATGGGCTGCAGGAGACAAAGCAGACAGTCAGGGCGTAATGAAGTAGCTTCCATCCCAAAATTGTGTTCAGTCTCAAGGATCCCTCTCATCCATTAAGTATTGATTTGAAGGGAGAACACAAAACAAAGCTGCCAGCTGGCCCCGATCTGTTAGAGCGGCGTAAATCCAGAGCAGCTCCTCGGGAATCGATGAAATCCCATTGATTCAGAAGTGCTGCCATTAAATGAGCTAATGGGTGAGGGTTTGGGGGAGGGAGCTGAGTGACAGTGAGAGGATCTTCCTGGCCAGGTGGCAGAAGAGGTGAACTTCGAGGTGGGTGGGACCATGAGGGGGTTTGGACACCTATTTTTGGGTGTGTTTGTTTGTTGTATGTGTCCCCTGGGTGTGGCCAGGACCCCAGGGAGGGGGACATTGCAGGTGTGGGAAATCCAGGCGCAGAAAATTCTCAAAACCTTGTGCATGCAGGCCCAAACACAGAAATGAATACAGGATTTGACCTGAGACCTTGGAAAAGGCATCTGGATTTAGAGACTGTAAGCAAAAATTTGGGTTTGTAGTTTAGATAGAAACATATTAAGCTGGGTAGGGGGAAGTTTTAGAGTTTAAAGTTTGGGTATAGAAGAAGTTACAGAAATAGCAAAAAGTTCCAAGGTGTAGCTAGGAAGTTTGTGTGTCACTATGTGATTGGTTAAGAAAGCCCGCACTGCGGCAAAAGACGTGTGATACAAATTAATTAACTCGGTGTGGAAGTAGAAACATTCTTTGTGGCAGTAGTTTATTGGTTGATAAACCTTTAAAACACCCTTTAATCTGCGGTCTTGCGACCACTGACCACGGACTTCTGGCCTGTGTGGTGAAGACGTTCTCACTCCTTCATGAGACTGTAGAAGAAGAAGGAATCATGCTTTAAGACGTCTCCCAGGGGTCCCGTCGCTCTTCACATCCCGACAAGCTGTGACATGAGCTGGTCTGGAAAAACTTTCCATCGTGGCAAACAGAAGACTCTTCAGATTTCAAACTAAAAGAGCCAGAGGTTGAGCTCAGGTGCCAAAAGCTGGATCGTCCTCACTTCTAAACTGCTTGTTTTACCTCCAGCTGCGCCTTTCCACGAATGAGGAATGGTGGCCAGAAGTTGAGGGACGGATTCACCCCCTCTGCTCCGTTCTCATGAGCCCCCACCTGCAGCGTTGTGATGCCTTGGGAAGGCTGAGCTGGAACAGAGACTGGGCAGAGCTGGAGAATAAAGCAGATATTTATTGAAAGGCCTTGAAGGACACATCTTGGGCAGGACAAGAGCCTGGCCAGGGCTATCCAAGGTGGACCCAAAATGGGCACAAAATGGACAAACGCTCACCAGGTCTCACACTTTGATCCGTTTTGGTCCATTTGCACCTTGGGGTTTAATTGTCCATCACTGAGAAGAGTCTCGCTCCATCTTATTTCCTCCTCACACATCAGGAATTTGTAGGCATTGATAAACCCCCCAGAGCTTTCTCTTACTGGGGCTGAACAACCCCAGCATTTTCAGCAGATCTTACCTAACAGGTAAAAATTAAATTTTACCTAACGAGTCTTACCTAACAGGTAAAAATTAAATTTCAAATCTAAACCTGTCACCCAGGACTCCTTTTCTAGGAGAAAAAAAGACACCAGTGGCCCAGAATTCAGCTCCATGATCCTGCAGATCTCAGGTGTGATTCAATTCCTACACACAGCTGCCAAATACCATTTGGGATGGCATCTGAGACATTTTTATGAGACTGGCAGGTGTCACAGAAGATTTATGAAACAGTTTATCCTCCTGAAAAGGCAGCTGGAGGCCATGACAAATATCTGGGGGGTCCAGAATGGATTTAGGAAGGCAGAGTCTGCCCTAGGATCGGATTTTCTGTTGAGGAAGGGTTCAGCAGTGTGTGCCCAGCTGCACTCCACATGTAAGCCTGGCTTAGCTGTGGGGGCACAGGGGCTCCCAAAGCTGGGCTGAGGATCCCAGTGGTGCTGGGGAGACCAGCAGCTGCCACATCAAATCCTCACCTCGTCCATCACTTATTTCTCCTCCCCAGCCTGGCTGAGTGGGATATGCTGAACTCCAACCCCCGTGGCCCAGCAGCTTTGCAGGCAGCAAAAAACAAAAACAACCTAGAAAAAGGCTTGAATTATGCCAGGGGCTCCACCAGCCCATGCAAAATTTGGTGAGGGGAGGTGACAATTCACACTTGGACACTGCAGAGCTGAGCTAAAGCGTAGTGGGAGCTGAAATGTGTGTGCATTAGCAAACAGAAGGTGGTGGTTTGCCTTTTCATTTTCCCTGATGGTTGTGTCTGTCCAAAGGGGATATAAAAGGCCTCAGGGTGCTGGCGCCTTCCCCTCTCTCTGCTCTGTAGCAGCAGGGGAGGACTGGGACAGGTTTTACGTGTCCAAGGTGAATGTGGTGCTTGTTTTCCTGGTGTGCTCCTGCCAGGCAAATGCCCACGTCAGCCACGAGCCAGCAGGGAAAACCTGCTCCTTCCCCTCCTGTCAAACACAGGCACTTGTCATCCCAGCTCCTGGTGAAAAGGCAGCCAGAACTGTCAAACTGGATGTCAGCAGAAAGCAAATTTAACCCTGCTGGTGGGTGGTGGAGCAGACCCCTCTCCTCTAGCAAGCTTGATACGAAGTGCCATAAATAAGTTTAGTGAATAAACAAGATGAGATTTCTCTTGCTGGAGATGGAGAGACATTGGAATAAAATCAGGTGCCTTTCCCTGAAATATCACAGGATTATTAAGGTTGGAAAAGAACTACAAACCATGGAGTCCAAGCTGTGCCTGATCCCCACTGTGTCACCCAGCCCAGAGCACTGAGTGCCACCTCCAGGCTTTCCTTGGACACCTCCAAGGACGGGGACTCCAAACCTCCCTGAGCAGTCCCTTTCAATGCCTGACCACCCTTTCAGTGTGAAATTTCCCTAAAATCCAAACTAAACCTCCCCTGGCACAGCTTGAGGCCATTTCCTCTGGTTCTGTCCCTGTTCCCTGGGAGCAGAGCCCGACTCCCACCCAGCTGCCCCCTCCTGTCAGGGATTTTTAGAGTGAGAAGGTCCCCCCTGAGCCTCCTTTTCTCCAAATTAAACACTTCCAGCAATGTAAAATGAAGTTATGTTGAGTGAAGCCACAACACTGCTGGTTCCTTCCTCCTGCAGCAGTAGCATCAGCAGCAGCAGCTGGGGATCCTGAACAGAGCAGAATTGTGATGGGAGGGTCCTGACCCTCCATGAAGGATGATTTCCCTCCTTGGAGGGAAACCTGGGATGAGGTTTAGCTGTAGCAAAGCAAACTCCCTCCCTTTGTTTCACCTTTCAAGGGACAAGCCATTCCTGACATAACACATACCCTGATCTTTTTCCTTGCCTTGCCAGTGGTTTTCAGCTCTGGCAGACCTGGCAACATCTTTTTGATGTACTTGATAGTNATTTGTTTTGTGTCCGTGCTGTGTGAGGAGAGCTGAGTGACACTGAGTGTGAGCTCAGAGCTGCAGCCCTGGGCAGCGCAGAACCTGAAATACATGGAAATAAAACTGAAGGCATTTGCATTGCCTCCACTCTTTGATCATTTTGTCCTTTTGGGCCTCTGTTTCCAATGTAAAATGGACATAATAATCTTTTAGTGGCTGAACTGTGTCCCTGGGAAAGCCTGTGTAGTGGTGAGACAGGATAAGTTCAGGCTATTTTGGCAGGGGTTGCTCTATGCAATAAATCCAAAATGACAGAGCTGCACACCAAGTCCTGTGTGTACCTCCCTGGGAACCTGCTCCCAGAACACCTGTTCCACAGAATTTCCTGGGATCCAGATGCTGTTTTCTTTCATGCCATTAGGTGGTCTTTCAGGAAGCAGGACAGACACGATCCGCAGAGTTTCAAACCAGGAAAATCAGAAAATTCCTTAAACTTCTCACAAGGGAAATATTTCTTTGCTGTCTGCTCAAAGAAGTGAAAAAAGGGTGTGGGAGGGTGACCCCATACGTGAGGGATTGCTGGGGAAGGGGGAGCAGCCCAGCAAACCCAGTTCCTGCTCTTGGAGAGGACGGGGAGCACACAAACCTCAGGCTTCGGGCAGAGGAATCACAAGGAGAAGAGCAGGCAGCGAAGCTCTGCAGATTTTTCTCCCTGGTGAAAATCTGGGGAGGAAGATGGGAAGGGGTGGGAGGAGCACTGGAGGGAGATGAAGGAGGTGTGGGAGCCAGGCAGGGTCCTGGTAGCTTGATCTGAGGAGCAAACCCTTCCTTTTAAGGGTTGATGTGTGAAAACTCAGACTTGGAGAGGAACGGGAAGGGGAAAAAAATAAGAGAACTCAGAATAAGCAACCGACCACACACAAAAATTTCTGCTTTGCTCTCCTCTGTCACTGTCGGACAGGAGAAAAAGATGAAAGACTCC
>VYZR01019255.1:0-12798 GCA_013400675.1 Oxylabes madagascariensis | reverse complement strand
TTTTTTCTTTTTCTTGGGACTGCGTAAACCTGCTCTGGACTGAAGGACCCAGAAGAGCACCAGGAGCTCACACCTGCGGCCCACCGGGGCCCAGGACGGCATTTTCCAGAAGCGCCGGAGGGACTGGGACTGATAAGAGACTGAGAGAGCCGAGCTACACCCATGCCAAGAACTTTCTCAATTTGCCATCTCACTTCAGAACAAGAGGTTTTATTGTTTCATATTATTCCTCTTTTATGCTTGTGGGCACTTTGTTTGTTAAATAAATAGCTTTTTCCACTTTTCTCTAAGGAGATTTTTTTCCCAGAGCAGTTGGGGGAGGGGCCATTTGGTTTTGCTTTTCCAGAGGGACCCCATTCAGAGGTTTCCTCCCAAATTTGCCCTAAACCAGGACACTCAAATTAACTGATCTCCTGCCTCTCACCAAGAATTTTAAAGGAGATGAAAATGCGGCAGCTGTCAAACTCTGTTCATAAAATTCATTCTTGGTATAGGTAAAATTTCCTCTGAAAGGAAGTTTGTAAGTTTTCAAAGTGACTGCAAGCCATTGCAAGTTTCAATCACTATTACATTGATATGTTGTATATTATATAAATGCTCATTTTTCAGCAGTGTGGTACAGCATAATATAATTCAGGCTGAAGAGCTAACAGATAGCAGCAGCAAATAGCTAATCACTTGCCTTTGCAGTATTATGTTTGTAGGTCAGCATAACAGGCTGTGGGATGATGACCAAGAATCTAGGCAAGGGCTAAGACTTACTATCTACAGCCCACACTGCATTCCCTCTATGTTATCTTTGTGGATGGAAATCTGTATAGCTGACATCAAGAAAGGATGAGTTGGCTGAAGAAGGTCCTGTGGAGATAGGATGCTCCTGTTTTGGCTCCAACAAACAGCACGGGACAGAACAGTCATATGACTGGAACTTGACACCATGGCCAAAAAAGTAACTTTTGCCTGATTAAGGATCATTAAAATATTAAAATGCACATCTCTGCATATGCTAATAAGCTTAATGAAGTACATGGTACCACATATATGACAATACTATTCAACTCTCAACTTAGATCATGCTATATGTTACATAGGAGGAGGAAGATAAGATAGGGCTGTATATAAGGAGGGTAGAAATTTCACTTAGTGAGGAAGACNACTGCATTCCCTCTATGTTATCTTTGTGGATGGAAATCTGTATAGCTGACATCAAGAAAGGATGAGTTGGCTGAAGAAGGTCCTGTGGAGATAGGATGCTCCTGTTTTGGCTCCAACAAACAGCACGGGACAGAACAGTCATATGACTGGAACTTGACACCATGGCCAAAAAAGTAACTTTTGCCTGATTAAGGATCATTAAAATATTAAAATGCACATCTCTGCATATGCTAATAAGCTTAATGAAGTACATGGTACCACATATATGACAATACTATTCAACTCTCAACTTAGATCATGCTATATGTTACATAGGAGGAGGAAGATAAGATAGGGCTGTATATAAGGAGGGTAGAAATTTCACTTAGTGAGGAAGACCCAAAAAGACTTTGGAGACAGTCGATGGGCTCCTCTCCTCTCCCCTCCCTCCTCCCAAGCAGGGACACCTTCTTGATAAGATTTTGTGTATGATTATTATTATTATTACTCAGGTTAACACAATATTATTATTCCAAATCTGTATTTCTGTTGGTTCAATAAACCCCACTATTCGTGAATCTGTGATCGATCACAAGATTCTTATTGAATGCAACCAGACCTATAGCATCAGACTGGTAAACTGCACTATTTATAAATCTGTGCTCGTGGAAGTTCCTATTGAACAGGACCAGACCTGTAGAACCAAATTGGTTCTAATCAGAAATTAAGCCCAGCTGCACCCAGCCCCTTTAATCTCTCTGACCAGCTAGAACACAAGGGGAGTTATTTTCTGCCAAATTTCTTAATGCAACACAGGCTGCTCAAAACAAAAATCCCATGTTACACAAAGAACATCATGTAAGACTTTGCAAAGCAAAGGCTTTCATTCCCACCCATAGTCAGAACACCTGCCATCCAACAGTACTATTGTTCAAAAACCCTTTAGTGCCTTGCTGACCTGTTTTAAGATGCTCTGAGGGGTTATTCTCACTCTGAGAGTAACAAAAAGACATTTATGAGTACTTCCTCTTACATTTATTTCCCAGTATATAATCAAAAAACACATTTTAGATGCACTCCTGAGTCCTGTGAATACATAGATATGCAATATGTACAAAATGTATTTTTAAGTTAACAGCTTTGACACCACTTACTTTCAAACTCTCAGGACCAATTAAAAGCAGAGTGATGACGCTGTTGGGCACGCAATGACAAACACACAGACACTTATCTGGTAAAGGCATANAGTACATGGTACCACATATATGACAATACTATTCAACTCTCAACTTAGATCATGCTATATGTTACATAGGAGGAGGAAGATAAGATAGGGCTGTATATAAGGAGGGTAGAAATTTCACTTAGTGAGGAAGACCCAAAAAGACTTTGGAGACAGTCGATGGGCTACTCTCCTCTCCCCTCCCTCCTCCCAAGCAGGGACACCTTCTTGATAAGATTTTGTGTATGATTATTATTATTATTACTCAGGTTAACACAATATTATTATTCCAAATCTGTATTTCTGTTGGTTCAATAAACCCCACTATTCGTGAATCTGTGATCGATCACAAGATTCTTATTGAATGCAACCAGACCTATAGCATCAGACTGGTAAACTGCACTATTTATAAATCTGTGCTCGTGGAAGTTCCTATTGAACAGGACCAGACCTGTAGAACCAAATTGGTTCTAATCAGAAATTAAGCCCAGCTGCACCCAGCCCCTTTAATCTCTCTGACCAGCTAGAACACAAGGGGAGTTATTTTCTGCCAAATTTCTTAATGCAACACAGGCTGCTCAAAACAAAAATCCCATGTTACACAAAGAACATCATGTAAGACTTTGCAAAGCAAAGGCTTTCATTCCCACCCATAGTCAGAACACCTGCCATCCAACAGTACTATTGTTCAAAAACCCTTTAGTGCCTTGCTGACCTGTTTTAAGATGCTCTGAGGGGTTATTCTCACTCTGAGAGTAACAAAAAGACATTTATGAGTACTTCCTCTTACATTTATTTCCCAGTATATAATCAAAAAACACATTTTAGATGCACTCCTGAGTCCTGTGAATACATAGATATGCAATATGTACAAAATGTATTTTTAAGTTAACAGCTTTGACACCACTTACTTTCAAACTCTCAGGACCAATTAAAAGCAGAGTGATGACGCTGTTGGGCACGCAATGACAAACACACAGACACTTATCTGGTAAAGGCATAAACTCCAAACTCCGTTTATTCAAACATCTGACTCCATATTTATAGTATTTCTGCACAGACCAGGGATTGGAGAAGAAGGTTGACACCTCTCCCATCCCATTGGTCAAAACAACTGTCCATCAGTTGATCCTGCCTCCAAAAGAAAGAATATAGACAAACCTCGTCTAACATAAATATTGCTTCTAATAATAACACCCATGTGTGAAAAAGAAACTAAAAACTATGAAAACATTAGAATTGTGAAACACATCAGAAGGGCTGAAAAATCAGGGTGACATCGTGAGTACAATATATTTGTTACATGCTAAGAGAACATGCTAATAACTCCAATTTCAAACCTGGCTGAAAATTTCTTCAGTGATCTGCACAAGCTGATACATTTGTTGACTGCTAATCCTTCAGTACTGACAAAGCAGTATGCTACTTCTAGAAATTCATGATGAAACCAAAGGAATAATAGAACAGCCTCACAAGCTTAAAATATTAGAATTTTTTGGTGGTTTGTTGGTTGGGTTTTTTTGCACGGGGGAGGGGAAGAGAGGGGGGTGTGTGTTAAGTGTTTTCTCTCCAAAGCATCTGAAATCCTATAAAGCCTTGCAGGGATTACTATCTTCTAAATTTTGAAAACTTTCACCTTACAATCACTTTTTTTAAAGCTGAGTTTGAAAGCTAGCTGAGTGACCCAGTAACACACCATGTAGGGTGCAAGTTTATCAGATATCAATCCATAATTCAAATGTACCCCCAAGTCACTGACTTCTGTATCATACTACCTACCATTTAATGTTTACACCCAGCATAAAATCCTAGAATCATTTAGGTTGGAAAAGACCTTTAAGATCGAGACACATGTAACCCAGCACTACCAAGTCCACCACTAAATCATGTCCCCAAGTGCCACATTCACATGTTTTTTTGAACACTTCCAGCAATGGTGACTCCACCACTGCCCTGAGCAGCTTGTTTCAGTGCCTGACCACCCTTTCAGTGAAGAAATTTTTCCTAATATCTGTGGGTCTGATATTTCTGAATCTGAGAGATTTTAGCTTGCTGGTAGCTGCTGGTCTTTTCCCAAGGGAAAAATCTCTCAGGAAAGCTTCTTCTCAAAACAATATAGGTNTCCAGGTGGTGTTTTCGCCTTCTGGTTCTGTTTCTCTAGTCTAACCAATGGGATTAGAGAGGTGTCATTCCTGTTCACCAATAATGTTAAGTCTGTGTCGGAACACCTTATAAAAAGAGTAAGAATTAGACAATAAAGTAGTCTATGCCTTCTGAAAACACTTGGAGTCTTTCATCTTTTTCTTGTGTCCAACAGTGTCAAATATCCAACCTAAACCTACCCTGATGGATCTTGAGGCCATTTTCTCTCATCCTGTCACTTGCTACCTAGGAGAAGAGCCCAACCCCCACCCAGCTATAACTTCCTTTCAGGTAGTTGTAGAGAGCTATAAGGTCCCCCTGAGCCTCCTTTTCTCCAGGCTAAATCACCCCAGTTCCCTCAGCTGCTCCTTATAAGACTTGTGCTCTAGTCCTTTCACTAATTAACTCTGATCTATTTGTGTGTCAGCTTTCCACACTGACCTTCCCAGACCATTTGAGTAACTTCTGTCTCAACAATAACAAATCTCCAGTCCCTTCATGTCTGGCAGTATGTGTGCTCCAGACTTGGCAGTTTCTTTTTACCCAAGGAATGATGCACTGAATAGGCAATACTTTTGCAGGCCTTTCAGAGCCACAGAACAGTGAACAATGTCTAAGACTGGGAATCCCTCTTAAACTATTCCCTCCAAAGAACAGCATTTAGAGCCATTATTCAAGTTACCATCTTTGCAATAAATTCTGACTCTACATGCTAGGACACAATGAAACTCAGTCCATAGTGCAAATATTCCATTTCTCTTGCAGGCAAGTTGAGTAACGTACAACCCTCTTTTTAAATTCAGTGCAGAGATGATGGCCCTTTTCAAGGTGGAGGTGCTATCAAATGAA
Organism: Oxylabes madagascariensis; assembly: GCA_013400675.1. Lineage (NCBI taxonomy): Eukaryota > Metazoa > Chordata > Aves > Passeriformes > Timaliidae > Oxylabes > Oxylabes madagascariensis. Next base: position 7,451 of record VYZR01019255.1, on the reverse strand, counting down.
AAGTCAATTAAGGGATTATTTTTAATTAATTGCTTTAGTGCATAACATCAAGAATTTGTATGTGTAAATACATGCATTTTCAGGAATCCCATGTGTAGTGGGTTTGCATGGCTAGGTTTTGGTAGCAGGGGGGCTACAGGGGTGGTTTCTGTGAGAAGCTGCTGGAAGCTTCCTCCATGTCCAGCAGAGCCAATGCCAGCTGGCTCCAGGATGGATGGGCAGCTGGCCAAGGCTGGGACAATTAGAAATGGTGGTAATGCCTCTGTGATAACATATTTAGGAAGGAAAAGAAAAAAAGTTCTTGTGCAGATGTAACTGCAGCCATAGAAGAGTGGAGTGAGAATGTGTGAGAGTAACAACCCTGCAGACAACCAGGGTAAGTGAAGAAGGAGGGACAGGAGGTGCTCCAGGCATTGGAAGTGAGATTTCCTTGCAGCCCATGGTGAAGACCACAGACAAAAATTCCCCCCCACAAAAACCAAAATAACATCATCATAACACAGAATGAAAATTGACAACTTACACAAAATCCACCCCTTGTCCCTTTGCCACAATTACAACAATTCCTCATGATCATTCTACATTCTAACATTGTTCAGTACTTGTTTTGCCCATTACCTCTCCCAATTACTATCCTTATCTCAAAATCCTCATGATCTGAGTGATGGCACCAAAAAGACTGTAGTGGGTTAACCCTGGCTGGATGCCAGACACCCACCAAAGCCTCTCTATCACTCCCATCCACAGCTGGACAGGGGAGAGAAAATATAACAAAGGATTCATGGGTTGAGATAAGGACAGAGAGATCACCCACCAAATACCATCATGGGCAAAACAGACTCAAATTGGAGAAATTAATTGAATTTATTATTAACAAAATCAGAGCAGGATAATGACAAGTAAAATAAGACTTTAAAAACACCTGGATATGGGTAATGGGGGTTATGACTAGTTCATGACACGTGGTTCCTGCTGCTGCTCAGGGAAAGGAGTCCTTTCCCAGCTTCAATGTGGCGTCCCTCCCACAGGAGAGTTCTCCACAAACTTCTCCAGTGTGAGTCCTTTCCATGGGCAACAATCCTTCCCAAATTGCTCCCACGTGGGTCCCTTTCCACGGGATGCAGTCCTTCAGGCACAGCCTGCTCCAGCGTGGGTCCCCCATGGGGTCACAAGTCCTACCAGGAAACCTGCTCCAGCATGAGCTACTCTCTCCACGGGTCTGCAGGTCCCTGCTCTAGCATGGGTCTCCCACAGGGTCACAGCCTCCTCTCAGGCATTAACCTGCTCCAGTGTGGGTCTCCTCTACGGGCTGCAGGTGGATCTCTGCATCCCCATGGACCTCCATGGGCTGCAGGGGCACAGCTGCTTTACCATGGTCTTCACCACAGGCTGCATGGGAATCTCAGTTTCAGTGGCTGGAGCACATCCTGCCCCTTGTCCTGGTTTTAAAAACTTATCGGGGAAATTAAGGCCACTCAAACCGCCCCCTTTTCTACAATGTTGAAGTAAATACTTAGGAAGACTGAAGTCGGAGTCACAATTTACTAAAGAGGCTCGCAATAAACACAGCAATAATAATAAATGATTGTACAAAAAGAGAATGGTTTAACCAACAAAGGCCATATGAAGCCTGACCCTCCGGGAAAAAACAAGATAGCTGCTGTTCCCGCACTAGATCACAGAACAAAGGCAATATGGCCAAGGGTTCTGAGGTTTAACGCCCTACCCTCACTGCTGCCAGAAGAAAACAAAACAAAACCAAAATAAAAAACAACCAAACAAAAACCCCAACAAAAAATCCAAAAAGACAATGACTAAACAACCCCCCCCAGAAGCTTGGTCGTCCAAGCCAGGTTGACTCTCCCTCCGCTGAGTTCAGTTCGGCACCAGGTTCCTGCACTGTCACTACCACTGCTCCGCTGTGCTGGGGGTGCGTGTGGGTTGGTTCTGCCGCTTTGCTTCCTCTTCCTAACACCCCATTGGACTCCTTTTTTGGCTCGGCTAGACTCAGCTGATATCGGCGCTGCCGTCTCTCCTCAGTTCCTTGTCCTGCAAAAATGTCCTGGAAGGACGGGAAGAGAGAGGAGAAATGGCAGGGCGTAGGGTGCCGGGGTCCACAGGCCCCTTAGCTGAAGCGAGCCAGTCAAAAATTGCCACATTTCTGTTTCCGGCCGTAGCATTTTTCCCTGCCAGTACTACTCCCCCAGCAGTGACGTGACTGGTATTGAATACACAGCGCTGAAAGCTCCATCCCTCCTTTTTCACTGACCCTCCTCTTCTTCCTCCCTTTCTAATCGATAAGGATCTGTAGTTCGCCTTGTCCATTTTTTCTTTTTCACTACTGGGGCAATAACTGTAGTTGTTCTTTGGGTCTCTATCTCAGCCATAATGATCCTCAAACATAGTTTCAGTTCCTGCCTCAACTACAGTCCTCTGAGAGCACTGAACAGTGGCTTGGTAGGCACAGGCCAGGCCCCAGTACAGGATGAGGAGCTGCTGGTTTTCAGTGGGGTAGGTAAGGCACCCTTCTATCAGTTGACAGGTCAGTTTGTCAGGGTTGTTTACCTGTTCAGGTGTAAAGTGCCAGCTAATGGGAGGTGATAACTGCTTTAGGAACCTGCCCAAATCCTTCCACCCACCCTCCCTCAGGAACTGGATGCCTCAGAGCAGATTTCAATATCTACTCACCTAAAGTTTGTTTTCTCTTACACCAGAATGACACCAGATTCCATGAACTCCATAGTGTACCAACAGTATTAGCTAATATCATTAACAATATTAAGCAGTTTACATAAGGATGAGCAATGACCACAGGAGGCTGCATTATAAAAGCCTTCACATCAGTCTCAGGCAGGCATAGGGAAATATATTCCCTCATTGTCCACAAAAGACAGTTCCCTCAGCACAAGGCTGTCTGTGTAAGGGCAAAGCATAGAGCCATTGTTTGTGTTAACATGTTCCTAAACTCAGCAAAATAGAGATAAGGAGTGCAGCTGACAAACTCCATGTCCCCCACAGGAGCTTGCTACTTGATAACTATTTACTATAGCATGATTTATATATTTATATAAATTTAACTGCATTTGTCTCACCCCACATGTGCACCTAAAAAGGACTGCAGTGGGTTGACCTTGGCTGGACACCAGGTGCCCAAAAAGCTGCTCTATTGCTCCCCTTCCCAGCTGGACAGGGGAGGGAAAATAAGATGGAAAACAACTTCTAGGTTGAGATAAAGCAGTTTATTAAAGCAAAAGCAAAAGTTTGTGCACACATGAGCAAAGAGAAAAGGTTTATTCTCTACTTTCCATCGGCGAGTGATGTTCAGACACTTCCTGGGAAGCAGGGCTTCAGCACGTGGAGCGGTTGCTCTGGAAGGCAAACACTGTAAAGTAACAAATATCCCCGTTCCTCCTCCCTCCATTAGCTTTTATATCTGAGCTGATGTCATATGGTATGGAATATCCCTTTGGGTAATTTGGGTCAGCTGGCCTGGTTGTGTCCCCTCCCAGGATCTTGTCCACTCCCAGCCCCTTGATGGGGGGGAATGTTGGAGAGACAGCGCTGATGCTGTGCCAGTACTGCTCAGCAGAAGCCAAAACACTGATGTGTTATCAGTACCTTTCCAGCTCCCAATGCAAAGCACAGCACTGGGAAGGCTGCTGTGGGGAAACTAACTCCAGCTCAGCCAGACACAACATACCACATTTCACTGAAGTAAAACATATACAAAAGATGACATTTTCTGGATAAGACAATTTATTTTAACAAATACATGTATCTTTATGATGAACTGGAGGCTGCAAAAGCTGCTGTCTTGGGCTTTGGCATGGTTCCCTCACAGAATCCATTCCTAGAAGTAGAAATATGGTTATTAGTTTTTGAAAGGTTGACTTTTGCTCCAAGTTATTTTCCAAGAAGCAATGTTTCAGATCAGGTTCACCAGCTTTTTTCAGCTTCTCCCAGTAATGCACTGAAATCACTATGGAGTTCATATGTTCAGAGATTTTTCTTAAGAAACAATTCACAAGCGGTTTGGAATAAGCAATATGGTTTTCTCTCTCTTCTGCTGAAGTAAATGACTTCTTTAAACAGGAAGATTTCATTAACTGAGTAAACACTACAAGACAATCCAATATAGCATACCCACTGAATGCATGCCTTACTTTATGTTCCTACTAAGCAGCTCGGCAAAAGATTTCACATTTGTTAGCACTGAAGTGCAAGTCAATTTCTTATAGAAATCAACCCCAAGCTTGCTTTTGGAGATGATATTTCTACTTCAGCAACACTTGGTGGAAATCAGGCTGCAGTTGCACATTGTAAGGTATTTTCTGGATGCTTCTGAGAAAGACTGTGCTTACCAAAAAACCCCAGATGAATGGATCCCTCATATACACCTAGGTCCGGGACTTAAAAGATTTACTTTTTACTATTAAATCCAATCTACATTTTTATGAAAAGACTCTTGAAATGCTTGGGTTTTTTCATCCATCTTTCTGGTGTATCAGGCCAAAAGTTACAGAGCTGTGCTTTAGAACATGGAGGTCATACAAAAAGAAATTCTTAGCAAGTTTAACAGTACAGTAACTTTTAAGTACAACTCAAAGCTTTATAACACATTTTAGAAGCCTGTAACTCAGAATCAGATGTTACTAATTGAACTCCAAATTAAAGAGCAACCATTGAAGTATTTAAATCCTTTTTTTGTGGGCAAGAAGGGATTGGAATGCATTTCAAGAACTGTTTCTTAGAAAAATCCAACTTCAGTGCAACCATCAATTTCAGACTCCCAAAAAGAGAGAATGCTACACAAAGTATACCTTTTCAAATGTGAGTGCTTTATTACAATACCCTCTGTGTTCTGTACTATCTACAATTAACAGAAGCATGAGAGTTTGCTATACATCCTATGTTTTAACAATGAATGAGCTTTTTATAATTGGCAGTATATTCTTTTGAAGATATGACATCATTTATTTCCACAATATATTTTAAAAGAAACACCATACCTCATCAAGGGTACTAAATAAGTGTTAACTTTGAATGATGAATTTTATAATTCAGTGAAATCCATTGAAGATGTCAGATTACACTAGTTTGTTATAAAATGTTGTACCTGAATCGACGGTAGACCCTTTTCAGGTGCCTCATTCGACCAGTACCAGTGGTGTTGCGTCTTTTAGCCTTTGCACTCCAGTTATCTAGAACACAGAAATTACTGTTACTCATCTACACCAAATAATTAGTTGCATGGTATGTTTGAATAGCACAACTATTCAATTTGACAGAAGAAAAAACAATTATAAATTAAGTAAATTATTATGCAGTAATACTGCACGTTAGCTGAAATATAGTTAAATCAGTTAATTTCAAAAAAGCTCCTAACACTGCAAGATGATACAGTATTCTTGGTTGGAAAAAAGCCAATTATTGAAGACAACAAAGAAATACAAGTTTTTAAACTCAACTCTGCTACTTACAAGTTCTCTTACGCTTAGCAGGGTAACCACATTTTCCACAGGTAGATTTCTGCAGATGGTATGCCTTGGACCCACAACGACGACACAAGGTGTGTGTCTTATTTTGTCGCTTACCAAATGATGATGTACCCTTTGTCTGAGAAATATTTCAAGACATTGCACATTGTAAATATCACTGTCACTCAGAAGTCATGTAACTCAAAACACAGGCTTCTCTAAAAAACGCTCTCAAATTCACAAAGTCCAATACACATGGCAGAGGCACACTGAACTCTGAACTACCGACTCAGTTTCTTTTATAGGTATCCTCCATTTTAAGAAATCAGTTTCTTACACTTCTCTTTGCCATTCCTATCCTCCTGCCCAGTGCTGAAATAAAATGGAGCCACCGAGTGATTATCTCCAAATCCTTTCCCGTCTCCCTCAAATTTATCGGTGATAAACAGCAAACTGCTTTTTCCCGAGGAAAGGTATTTATTTTCATAGATTAACCGTACACTCACAAGAGGCTTTTGCAATCAAACTCCCTCTTGCTACTTATCTGAAAGGCTTCCTCATCCCTGGGAAGAGCGCTGTCCCGGCCAGACCCGCAGCAAGCATGGAGGGGATTCCGAAGGAGATCCCGGGATAGCACAGCCCCATACCCCATCGCTGCCTCTTCGCCCAGGACGAGATGTCCCACGCCCCCACACAGGCCAGGAACAGGGCTCACTGCCAGGCCTTCAGGCTCAGGTTCCAGCCTCGTCTCCCCGCAGCGCAGCCCCACCGCCGAGCCCGACCACAGCACGGCGCAGGGTCGCCCCGCGCCCCAGACGAGGCCCACGGCCTCACAGAGCCCGAGACAGCGGCGGATGATGACAGATATCGCCGCACCCAGGCCCCAGCACTCACCATCTTCTCCTGGGGTTAGCACCAAAGAGGCTATGCCCCGCCCCGCTTCCGCTATAGTCCGGCAAGCGCTTCCGGAGACGTGCTGGGACACTTCGGTTGGGCATGGCGGAGGTATCTGTTTCGGTGGCCCGGCTGGATAGGCCCGGCCCGGCCCGGCCCGGCTCGGCTGGGCTGGATAGGCTCGGCTGGATAGGCTCGGCTTGGCTTGGCACAGCTCGGCCCGGCCCGGCTCGGCTGGATAGGCTCGGCTTGGCTTGGCACAGCTCGGCTCGGCACGGCTCGGCGCGGTAGAAAGTGATTTCTCTCCTTGTCTTAGCCTCACCTCAAGTTGTACTCAGGAGTCCCCTCCGTGTAATGTCCCCTTCCCGCCGGGCCTGGCCTACTGGGATAGGCAGGGTCCCTGAAAGCCGTGGTGTCGTGGGTGAGACCCTCGGGAGACAGACCCCAAAAGTTCCTCAGTGACATCACACAAAACCTGGTGCTTATTAGGGCAACGCAATGTGTCCTAGGCCATGGTGCAATTGATCCTGGAAATAATGATTAAGGGGTATCTATGTGTAAATTTAACACACCTAAGTTGCCTTACTGGTACATAATTTTTAACTCTAATGCATCTTCCCTGCAATAGTACCCATGCTGCTATTCACAGGTGCCTACAGCTCCACTTCAGGCTGCAGAATCAAGTCCTGGCTGATGCCTTGGGAAGGCTGACCTGGAACAGAGACTGGACATAGCTAGAGAATAAAGTAGGTATTTATTGAAAGGCCTTTAAGGGTACACCTTGGACAGTACAAGAGCCTGGCCAGGGCTACACCCAAGGTGGATTTAAAATGGTCACAAAATGGACAACCAGTCACGAGGTCTTACAGTTTTATAAGTTTTGGTCCATTTGCATATTGGGGTTTGTTATAAATAGTGTGGGATAATTAGTTTTATAATTATTTGTAGTATATAGAATATAGAGATTCATAGTCAGGAGAAGGAGAAAGCAGGGACACCCGTTTTTCCCGTAAGCATTTGCAATTGAAAAGAGAGACCAAAAAGATAACTAGCAGAAAAGCATTTGCAATTGAAAAGAGA
>VYZR01019251.1:0-40977 GCA_013400675.1 Oxylabes madagascariensis | reverse complement strand
ATCCCAGAGACTTCTCTTCTTCCCTCACTTTCAGCCATGTGGGCTTTTCTCTCTTTTCTCACTGCTGTTTCTCTGTAGGGAGGAGAAACCAGAGTTTCTCTCCGGTCCAGCTGCCCCTGAGCTGGGATTCCCTGCCCTCACAGCACCCACTCGATCCTTGCCAGCAGGTTGTGCCCAGACTACGCGTCCTGAGCAGCCAAATCCTCTTTACTCAGGACAATCTCAGCCCAGGATCGACCTTTACTCAGCGAGGAAACATCCCAACCTCATCCAAGGCGTGTTTGCTGCCCTAACCTGGGCAGGGCTGGCTCTCTGCTGGGGATGAGGATGTTCCAGTTGCCTGGGAAAACCCTCCTTGGGATCACGGGAATGAGTTCTGCACCTCTGCCTTCGGATACACCATTAGCACCTTGTCTGGGAGAGGAGGAACGAGCAGGAATCCAATCCTGCTGCTGTCACGGGGACAAATCCAATGTAAATCACTGTTCCAGAGTCACTCACGGGCCAACAACAACCAGACCTGCCCCACAGGAGTAAATCTGGGTCACAGCCAGAGCATCTCATTCCTCAGCTGAGGACACAAGCTTAAACCCATTAGGATATTACCTGCAGGTGGAGGAATTGGCTGAGTAGAGATAAAGGAGCTACAATCAAAGGAGAGGGGGTGACTCAAGGACTCAGAGCATTTATTTAGATTAAATATTTGCAAATTGGGATCGTTTTTGGCCAATTTTAAGAAAGAGTGGATTCAATCCTTACAGCAGGAGCAACCTTAAAAAACATCTTGTTCCAACCCCCGCCATGGAAATATGGTTGGGGTATCAGCCTGATTTTAGAGGACAAAAAGGCACAAAGAAAAGCAGGATATTGCTCCAAGTGTCCTGTTGCTGGCAGCATTTAGACAAGGAAAGCAGCATCATTTCACTGCTTGCTTACCTTCAATCAAAAAACAACACTGGGCTTTAATTTCTCCTGTGGGTGTAGTCAGCTCTTAAGTTAAAATCCAGGCTTTAATATCTTCTCCTCATAATTTAGGTCATGGGCAGGGGAAAGAGAGAGAAAATTCAGGCTTTGCAAGAGATGCTAAAAAACTGCAGCTCGTGCTTGGGGCTCCCAGGGCACCGACTGCAGGCACTGCTCTGCTCAGAAAGCCAAAAAAGAGAGGCTGAAATCCCTGCAGGATTTAAATCCCGAGTTCCAAGGCCTTTGCAAGGTCTGTTTGCAATTCTGAGGGCAGCAGGGGAGGTTCTGCCCTTCCCTCTGAGCGCTCCTCCCTCAGGGAGGGCTGGAAGAGCAGCAGGAGGAAGCGCTGGAGATGCTCCACTCCCAACTTCCCTCCCCTGGAAGGGTCAAAAAGGGACAAAAAGGGATGTGAAAGGAATCCTCGGGATCACCCAGTTCAGATGCACAAAAAAGTGGGAGAAAAAAGGGTTTAATGGGAGAGAAAAGTGTCCCAACAAAAGGCTGGGAGAGCTGAGGGTGCTCACCTGGAGAGGAGAAGCTCCAGGGAGAGCTCAGAGCCCCTGGAGGGCCTGAAGGGGCTCCAGGAGAGCTGGAGAGGGACTGGGGACAAGGCATGGAGGGACAGGACACAGGGAATGGCTTCAAGCTGAAAGTGGGGAGATTTAGATGGGATTTTGGGCAGGAATTGTTCCCTGGGAGGGTGGGGAGGGACTGGGATGGAATTCCCAGAGCAGCTGTGGCTGCCCCTGGATCCCTGGCAGTGCCCAAGGCCAGGTTGGACACTGGGGCTTGGAGCAGCCTGGGACAGTGGAAGGTGGATCTGGATGAGCTTTAAGGTCCCAACAACCCAACCCAGTCAAGGATTCTGGGATTAATTGCAAATTGCAGCTGTACCACTCCGGGAGAATCTTGCGTTGTTTTTTTTTTCCCAGTCCTTCATTTCAAAAATCCGAACAAACCAAAACCCTCCCCCGTTGTCTCTGACACAAATTCTGCAGTTCAAGGTCTCAGTGGGGTCTTGTCCACCCCCAAAATTAAAATTCCACCCCCCTGCTCCGTTTATGGTGCTCATTCTCATCTAAACATAATTACACTGCACAGGGCCATAAACTCCCCATTCTGGGGGATGGCAGCAGCTTTCTTCTCACATTTATTAAATTGTCTTTATACACATCCTTATGAATTTATACAACATCTTCCTCGTTAAATAGAACAGCAAAATATAATTGAGTCTTCTGTTCCTAATGGGTTGGGGTTTTTGGGGAGTTTTTATTGCCAACATCTACGTGCATAAGTTTTTGAGCATCCAAAGTCATCTGGAGCTTGGGATGATCAGGGCAAGGCAGCCTTGGGGTTTTTGCTGGGTCACCATCAAGGGTTGCTGCATCCAGCTGACACCAAGCCCTGCTAAAAACACACTCAGCTCCTTCAGGACTGCTCAAACAAAATTATAATTCCAGGAAAAAGCAGCCAAATGACTCCTAACACACATTTCAAGTGTAACTGCTTGGACTTTTTCTGTATTATTATTATTATTATAATTATTATTATTATTTTAATATTTCAGCTCTGGTTGGATGCGATTTGAGATTTTCAGAACGTCAGTTTCTGGAGAAAATGTTAATAATGAACAGAGGTAAATGAATCCCATCCCAGGTGAATGTGCCATGGATTTCAGTTTAGGAGAACAGAGGAGTTTGTGTGCCTGTTACCAAGCAGCCCCTTGGGATTGGGAAGGAAAAGGGAAAGGAAAAAGTGGACAAGGGAAGGAAAAAAGATAGGGGACAGGGAAAAGGAAAAAGAGAGAAAGGGGAAAATGGAAAGGAAAGGTTAATTTTAAACCCAAACACAGCTCCAAGACATTATCACAGTGCAGCAATGCCAGGGATGCCACCAAACTGAATTATATACATTTTTTCCATCTGTTTAGGCACTCCAAACAAACCATCCAGCACTGCCAAAGCAACTGCACTAAATCTGTCCCACAGCAGAAATCACTGCACCTGAACAGTCAGAGCAGAGTCCTCAAATTCACTTTTCCCTTCTTTCTTCCCCTCCTGAAAGCAAAAGCTCAAACACTCTGCGAGAGCTCCACGCCACCAGCAGAGAGGATCTCGCCACAAAGCTCCAGGAGAGGAGTTTTTCAGTGCAGAGAGGAAAATTACTGTTTCCCCAGGAGGCACAGATCCCATGTCAAGGAAAAAAAAAAATGAAAACAAAATAGATCTGGACAGCAATTCTGTAGTTTCACCAGGAAATGTTTTGTCATGAAGCTGAGCAAGTAAACAGAATGTCAAGTACCCAGATAAAAGACTTCCACATATTGTTGGACAAGCCAAAAGTGTTTTGTTGTTGTTTTTGTTTGTTTTATAGCTGCTTTTTTTCCTGGAAATAAATGTCCCTACACATTTTTAAGGAGAGCACTGGAACACCATGAAATAGTGGAGAAGCAGCCCGTGGCCATCTCCAGGAAGCCAAGGATTAACAGGTCAAAGACACCAGGACTTTGCAGGAAGAATTCTGGATAAAAACCCTAAAAAGTCTCACAGGTTTCCTTTATATCACATCACCTACTCCTCTCTCCTGTTCTGCTGCACAGAAAGCTGAAAAATTCCTGGACTAAAACATCCTTGGAAATAAAAGGGTGATTCTGCTGCCTTGGGGGATGCTGCTGGAAAACTCTGGGTGTTCTTTTGTCTGTGTTTGCCCCTGGAAAAATCCATCAGCACTTCAGGCTTTAGGGTTTTCTGGGATTATTTTATTCTGTGTGAAGTGGAAAACAGGAATCAATATTTACTGTGCACCTCCCAGTCCTGTGTCTGATATTTTTGTGCACATCCCAGTCCCGTGTCTTGCCCCAAAAAAAAGGATTTAAATTTGGCAACCAGAGAGACCAAATGTGTACAAACATATGGGCTATGCATGTTCCAGATCCTGGAGCAGATTTTCCTTCATGGAATCACTGAGAGCTTCAGGAATCTTTGCAAAAGCCTGGGACAATAACCAGTTGTAAATGAAGTGCCTCAATTATTGGAGATTATCATTTCAAGCAGGGTCTCTGTATTATGGAGCCCTTTGTTATTTGCTTCGAAGCCTGTGTGATTTCTCCTGCACTCCAGGATTTATTTTGCAATGGCTCACATCTCTTAGCAGGGCCCACATTGATTTTCATAATTGGGATCATTGCAATGTTTTGATTTGGTTTGTGACATTTGCATCTCATTACACGGAACTTCTCCGAGCCAGTACAACTGTGCTTTATCCAGCCCTGTTCTGGAGGAGCAGAGAACTGGAAAAAACACTCCCACAAAGACTTCAGCTCCTCAGTTTTAATAATTTTGTCCTCAGACAAGCAATTCCAACACCAGGCCCCACGAAGAGCTCCATTTGTCTGTCCTGACCATTCCCATCCGTCCCCATCCGTCCCTAATGCCCACAGAAATGGGGATGGACGTGCTCTGAGGCCGAGGTCGCAGCTAGAAAAGTGTGAATTAAAGGAATTACCTTGGAAACAAGAGGTTTTCAGTCTCCTTTCCCTGTGGAACAGAGAGCAGGCGGCTGCTGTGACAGGAGCTGTGACAGGCTGGGAGCTCAGGACTCTTCAGGTGATGTTTAGTTGGATGCAGGTTCAATTATGATGGAAAATTCCAGGATTTCAGCAACTGGACTCACACTGCCTGTCAAATAATTGAAGAGGAATCATTACAAGGAGAAAGTCAGGTACAAAAAGCACTGACACAGAAAAATGTCCCCAGGTGAGACCTTTGCCCCCAGCTCGGGTAAAGCATGTGGCAGTGACATCCTTTAAAATATGGTTCTGGGATTTGCAGCAACTTCATTTCCATCTCCTCAGGCACTTCATCACTATCAACAGCCCGAGCACGAGACCAAATGCACGAATTCCAACAAACCAGAAAAAAACAGTGCAAAACCAGACCCACAAAGATAAATTTCAGAATTAAGTAACATTATCCCAGGAGTGCTGGAAAATGAAGGCATTTCACACAGGGACTGGATAAAATGAATACCCCAACACGTGGCGTGACTGACAGGAATAAAGTTCTCCCAAATTTTAATTGCTCTGCTGTCGCTGTTGTACACCAAACAACGACACAGACTCCGAGATCTTTCAGAAGGCTAGAAAAAAATGACTCTCCGTTTTTGAGATGTCTTTCTTTTCTACTATTTTACACAGACCAATTTGATTGGTGAAACAAAGGCAAACTTCTTCAATCACACTGGTTAAAACAGGTGTTCATTAAGAAACCCCTCCTGTGAGAAAGAATGGATAAATTGATGAGTTCTGAGGGCAGTTTTGTCTCTGAGCTGAGCCAGGTGCTGCCCAACAGGTCCCTGATTCCTGGAGCAAGGAGCCCACGGGACACAGACAAATGTGAAGCTCAGATTTCACACAGAAATTCCAGTAACTTTTGCAAATGATGGTTCAGATATTCCAAAGTTTTCCTGGCAAATGTAACAAGAGAAGCAGCTCTGAGGGTGTTATCCAGGGCGTTAACGCTTATAAGGACAAAACCCAGCATCATCAATGAAGAATTTGGGTGGTGAGGGGGTGGAAAGAATCATTTTCAAAGCATATTTACATTTGGAATTAAAAATCCCAGCCATTCTACGCTTGAGCTGTTTTTTGTTTTTTTTTTTTCCCTCCCTGTGCATCTGAAGAATTCAGAAGTGTTCTTACAAGCAGTGGGGATAAAACACATTTAGTACAGATGCTGAGAGGCAGCGTATCAGTGAGCTGAGAAGTGATTATGTTGTACCCCTGGGCAATGAGGCTGTCATCGAATTTCCAAACAAGATGTGAGAATCTGGGGCACTTCTGTTGTTGGGTCACAGCGTTCGCTCGGCGCTTCCCCTCCCTATTTTCCGGTTAGGAATGAAATCCCAACGTTTCCAGGATCAAATCCTGCCCTGGCAGGGAAAAGCTGCACAAAAGGCTGATTTGGGGAGGGAGGGGAGGCAGTGACAGCAGGACGGGTCAGACACAGGGCAAACCCAGCCAGAAATGAAGAGATGAAATGGGGGAAACGAGAACTTGGGGCTTTTGCTGCGACCCAGACCTGGTTGAGTTGCTTGTTACACACCAGCTGCAGCTATGGATTGCTATAAAACAGCTGAAATTATTATTTGCTAGAAAACATCTGAAGTTTTGGCTCTGTTGCCCATCCTGACCCCATGGAAGCATCTGGGCACTGATCCATAAAATCAGTTTGGATGCACAGGGAGGTTCCTCCAGAAGGAAATTTTAAGCACCTCTTGCTGAACCATCCCCTGGAGAAGCCCATCTTGCCCTTCCCTATTTTTAATTTATCTTTTTTTTCCCCAAATCAATTAATAAATAATTGTTTGAAGAAGCCAAACAACAAAGGAACCAAAGAAAATAAAAATACCTGCAAAGGTTTGATCACATTTTACTGGCAAAGATGAAATTCTGAGGTCACCTCTGTGACTGGGACTTGTTTTTCTGCCCAGCACAGAGCAGAGCTGCCTGTGGTTATCCAGCGGGGACAGAATTCCATATTCCCAGGCTTTACAGATTCCAAAAGGAGTGAAATGGCCCCAGAAAACCCACACAAACCAGCTCTATTAATAATTAAATTGGCTCCCTAAAGTGCTCAAGAAGGATGGCTGCCACCGAGTGCCACAGGCACTGCCAAGTGCCATAAAATGGGTTTATGCAACGTTTTGAGGCAGCCTCCCCTTCCAAAACCTGTCCTGCACACAAGGAACTTCCAAAGTCAGCATGAATGGAGCTGATCCTACAGGAGAGGGTCATTTCCAAAGGTAATTGATGCCTTTTTAACCCAGAACTGTCAAAGTGTGTTGAGAATAATGGGGCCTGACAAGGCTGAGGTTGCACGAGAAATGGGAAGATTGAACTGCCGGGCCCTAACGCTGCGTTGGTGCCGCGCTTTTGGCAGGGTTGCAGCAAACAAATATTTCCCTAACTAAAGGAGAATGGTCAAATGCTTAGAACAAACCCCAAAATATTCACATGCGGGCCTGATATTTCTGAGTCTGAGAGATTTTAGCTTGCTAGTAGCTGCTGGTCTTTTCCCAAGGGAAAAACGTCTCAGGAAAGCTTCTTCTCAAAACAGTGTAGGTGAACAACCATCTTTCTCAAAACAATCCTTTTCCAGGTGGTGTTTTTGCCTTCTGGTTCTGTTTCTCCGGTTTAACCAATGGGATTAGAGAGGTGTTGTTCCTGTTCACCAATGATGTTGAGTCTGTACCACAACACCTGATAAAAGTAGTAAGAATTAGACCATAAAAAACTCTCTACCTTCTGAAAACACTTGGAGTTTTTCATCTTTTTTTCATGTCCAACAGCGACATCCACACCCCAGAGTCTTCCCCAATGGCTGAATCCTGTTTCTCTCATCAGCATCTGGTAAGAGGGACGTGTTGGGAAGTCTTGGATGATAAAATCAAACCCATTTGGGNTCTTTTCCCAAGGGAAAAATCCCTCAGGAAAGCTTCTTCTCAAAACAATGTAGGTAAACAACCATCTTTCTCAAAACAATCCTTTTCCAGGTGGTGTTTTTGCTTTCTGGTTCTGTTTCTCTGGTTTAACCAATGGGATTAGAGAGGTGTTGTTCCTGTTCATGATGATGTTGTGTCTGTACCACAACACCTGATAAAAGTAGTAAGAATTAGACAATAAAAAACTCTATACCTTCTGAAAACACTTGGAGTCTTTCATCTTTTTTTCATGTCCAACAGCGACATCCACACCCCAGAGTCTTCCCCAATGGCTGAATCCTGTTTCTCTCATCAGCATCTGGTAAGAGGGACGTGTTGGGAAGTCTTGGATGATAAAATCAAACCCATTTGGGTGAAAAAAACCCATTTCAGTCTGCCTCCCCTGGGTGTTGCTGTGTAGCCCTGATTTCAAACCTGAGATGTTTTAGTTTCTAGAAATTCTTTTCCCAAGCGATTTTCTGTAAACAAATGTTTTTGTAACTGTACCTATGTTTAGCCATTCTTTCTCACAGAAAAAGTTTCTTGATGAACATCTGTTTTAACCAATGTGATTAAAGAAGTTTGCCTTTGTTTCACCAATCAACTTGGTCTGTGTAAAATGGTATCAAAGAGAGTCACATCTCAAAAATAAAGAGTCATTTTTCTAAGCCTTCTCATCAAGAGTCTATATCATTGTTTAAGTACAACAGCGATATTGCTGCACTGCCAGACCCTCAGGGGTGTGGAGAGCTCTGCAGGGAGATTCAGGGGCTGATGGAACTCCAAGCCTTGATCCAGCTGAAAAGAGCCAGGAAAAGTCCTGGAAAGCCACGGAAACAAGAGATCCTATAGAGAGCAAGGAGCAGGACGTGAAGCTGTAGAGAATGGAGGTGTCACCTTGAATTATCCACCCACTAATTCAGTCCTCAGGTCAGAGATGGGATTTTCTCCTTCCCTGGGTGGTCCTGCCCAAATCCAGGGATTTTGGGAGAGCATGGGATGAATTAGGGAAGAACTTTTCAAAGGGAAGAACTTTTAGGGAATTAGGGAAGAACTTTTGAATTAGGGAACCCAGTTTTCAAAGGGCTGAAAAGTCCCACAGCTTTACCTGTGGCCCTTCCTCTAAATCCTTCTCATTTGGGAATGAGGCGACAAAGGTTTAAAACCCCCTTAGAGGGTTTTAAACAACCCCCTTATGGGGCTTTAACCCCCCTCATAGAGTTTTTAAACAAACCCAAAGCAAACCTGCATTAAAACACAGCTGCAGGAATTATAAAAGAATCGATTCAGGAATTACAGAATAAAAAACTCAATTCAGGAGGCCAAGCTCTTCCCAGGCACATCACCCAGGGGTGTTCTGCTGCACGCAGCTCATTTCAGAGAGGTCTGAGGAGCAGGGTGATGTCAGGCACAGAACAGGATGAGGTAGAAGGGAGAAGGATGAAGCTGGAAGATCACTGAGGTGTTTCCCAGAGGACTGCATATATACATTTAGATTTTTTTGGCAATATAGAAGATGTGCACAGCTATGCCATGATCTAAATCCAGATACCTCGGATTGTTTCTCTTCTGGGCTGGTTCAGATAAAGCAAAACCCACCAAAGCCAGCAAGTACCACGTAACCTTGAGTGTGGAATGCAAGGCTCAGCTGCCAATACCAATTCCAGGGCACCTTTAAAACTTCAGCTCCAGTTTCCCTTTTAGATGCAAGACTGAGCAGAAAGAAGAAATTAAACCACTAAATTTTAGGGGAATATGATGTGGAAAATGTTGCCCTCAAACACATCAACATTTCACTTCCCCATCCAGAATCCAGATCTTAGGGAACAGGGATGCATTTTTCAGCTCTCTTTGCTACTTTTATTTCCTTTCCTTCCCAATTCCAGCTTTTTCCACCCTTCCCAGCTCCAGGACTCAGGGAATGCCAAACACCCAGCCCATCCCCTGGCAAACACAACAGGAGCACGTGCTCCACGTTGTTTTTCCATCAGCTCTGCTCTTGCCTGAAGGTGCCTTCCCCTGCTCCATCCTTTTGTTTTGAGGGAGAAGAGAAATGCAAGCACCACTCATTTCACAGCTCGGCTACAGGTAAATTATCTGAGAGAATAGGGGAGCACTTGGCTCCCCTGACTTCCATTTTCCTTGGAGCGAAAATCAGATGTAATGGGCTCACTGATTTATGACTGCCAGCAGGATGGAGCACAGGGATCTTTTCATACCTGCCCAAATTCCTGGCTGGATCCCAAAACCCCTTCCATGTGGTTTGAGATTCCCCCCAAACCTCTGCTCCCCAATGTAGCCCTGGTTTAATGTTTTGGTTTGGGGAAATTCCTTTCCAGGCGATTTTCTGTAAACANCACAGAACAGGATGAGGTAGAAGGGAGAAGGATGAAGCTGGAAGATCACTGAGGTGTTTCCCAGAGGACTGCATATATACATTTAGATTTTTTTGGCAATATAGAAGATGTGCACAGCTATGCCATGATCTAAATCCAGATACCTCGGATTGTTTCTCTTCTGGGCTGGTTCAGATAAAGCAAACCCACCCTGTAAAATGCAAGGCTCAGCTGCCAATACCAATTCCACCTTTAAAACTTCAGCTCCAGTTTCCCTTTTAGATGCAAGACTGAGCAGAAAGAAGAAATTAAACCACTAAATTTTAGGGGAATATGATGTGGAAAATGTTGCCCTCAAACACATCAACATTTCACTTCCCCATCCAGAATCCAGATCTTAGGGAACAGGGATGCATTTTTCAGCTCTCTTTGCTACTTTTATTTCCTTTCCTTCCCAATTCCAGCTTTTTCCACCCTTCCCAGCTCCAGGACTCAGGGAATGCCAAACACCCAGCCCATCCCCTGGCAAACACAACAGGAGCACGTGCTCCACGTTGTTTTTCCACCAGCTCTGCTCTTGCCTGAAGGTGCCTTCCCCTGCTCCATCCTTTTGTTTTGAGGGAGAAGAGAAATGCAAGCACCACTCATTTCACAGCTCGGCTACAGGTAAATTATCTGAGAGAATAGGGGAGCACTTGGCTCCCCTGACTTCCATTTTCCTTGGAGCGAAAATCAGATGTAATGGGCTCACTGATTTATGACTGCCAGCAGGATGGAGCACAGGGATCTTTTCATACCTGCCCAAATTCCTGGCTGGATCCCAAAACCCCTTCCATGTGGTTTGAGATTCCCCCCAAACCTCTGCTCCCCAATGTAGCCCTGGTTTAATGTTTTGGTTTGGGGAAATTCCTTTCCAGGCGATTTTCTGTAAACAAGAGAAATGTTTTTGTAACTGTACCTGTGTTTATCCATTCTTTCTCACAGGAGAGGTTTCTTGACGAACATCTGTTTTAACCAATGTGATTGAAGAGGTTTGCCTTTGTTTCACCAATCAAATTGGGCTGTGTAAAATACTATATGAGAGAGTCACATCTCAAAAATAAAGATTCATTTTTCTGGCCTTCTGATTGAGAGTCCGTGTGACTGTTTGGTGCTCAACAGCGATACCCCAACTTTTAAGGGGAATAAAATTTCCTCCAGCCCCACATTTCCACTGGAAGAGTCCCTGTGGCTACTGGGGCATGTCCAAGCTGGGAAGCTCCCATTCCCAAACTGGATGAAGGGTGCAGGCTGTAAGCTCAGGGGCCCTGGGGATGATGGGGGGCAGAGCACAGCAGCCAGGGCAGTGCCAGGCACAGGCAGCTCATCCCTTGGAATCCCAAACAGAGCACCATGGAATGGTTTGGGTGGGAAAGGACCTTAAATCCCATCCAGTGCCACCCCTGCCATGGGCAGGGACACCTTCCCCTGTCCCAGGCTGCTCCAACCTCGCCTTGGGCACTGCCAGGGATGCAGGGGCAGCCACAGCTGCTCTGGGAATTCCATCCCATCCCCTCACCACCCTCCCAGGGAAGAATTCCTCCCCAAAATCCCATCTAAATCTCCCCTCCTTCAGCTTAAAGCCATTCCCCTTTTTCCTGTTGAACACCATCCCCCTGCTCTGGCCTGTGGGATATCAGGGTGGGTGAAAACTGCTCACCCTCGTTTTTATGAACCACACGTTCCTGCTGTCCCCTTTAAAATTTTTTCCCTTATTAAACAACAGAAACCACGGGTGGAAAGGCAGGAGAAAGAGGAGGGAACAAAAAGCTCATCCTAAATGCAGCTGTCAGTGTGTGCAGAGCTGAGGGAGCCGGGCTCTGCGGTCACTGCTCACTCCCAATTAGCTCATCCCACCAGTTAATGCTCCCTGGCAGCAGGAACAAGGAGCTCCAGAGAGAAAGGAGTTCCTTGCTGAGACTTTGGGGCTGTTTCTGAGTGGTTCTGCCATGGCCTGCAGGAAGGGGAAGTGTCTGTGCTGAACTCGGGTAACTCGGTGTTAGGTAATCCTGCTGGAGCCTGGCTCGGAGTGTCCCCTGGGATGTGCCAGGGACAGCTGGGACATGGAGCCCACCCCAGGAACAGCCTGGACATGGAGCTGGGACTTGTCCTGCAGCAGCTCTTGGAAGCACTGAGAACAGGAGAGAAAATCACAGAACCATGGAGTGGTTTGGGTCGGAGGGACCTTAAATCCCATCCAGGGCAGGGACACCTTCCCCTGTCCCGGGCTGCCCCAAGCCCCAGTGTCCAACCTGGCCTTGGGCACTGCAGGGATGGAGCTGCCACAGCTTCTCTGGGAATTCCATCCCAGCCCCTCCCCACCCTCCCAGGGAACAATTCCTGCCTCAAATCCCATCTAAATCTCCCCACTTTCAGCTTAAAGCCATTCTCTGTGTCCTGTCCCTCCATGCTTTGTCCCCAGTCCCTCTCCAGCTCTCCTGGAGCCCCTTTAGGTCCTCCAAGAGGCTCTGAGCTCTCCCTGGAGCCTTCTCCAGGTAAGCACTCCCAGCTCTCCCACTGAACAGGAGCTCCAGCCCCGTTCTTTCCACCATTTCCCATTTTCCAGGTCTTTAAGAGACCAGGCCTAACCCAAGACACGATTTCTGCTCCTGACCTCACACAAACAGCACGGCCCAGAAAACCTCACACCAGAGAAAAGGAATTTCTCTTTCCAAAGTCACTTTTCTGCCACCGTGTCCAGAGCCCACGGAGCAGCTGAGACCAGACCAACACTGATTTCTCTCCAGGAGCTTCTGACAGAAGGTTCAGAGCAGCTCTGTCTCTTCCCAAGGGTTTTTGTGTTTAAACATGTACTTATATTCCCTGCTAATACTTCCAAGGATCTCTGTCCACTTCCACAGGGACCATAAAGTGAGGAAAGACACAAACTTCTTTAAAAATCCCACTATTTCCATTTTTTCCCCCTATTATTTCACTCTGTGGAACAACTCACCAATAATGGGCTGCTTGGATAAAAAGCAACAACAAATCTATTTGCCAACTGTACACAGTAATAAATACACAGTTCATGGAAGGAAGTTTATAGCCAGTAAACCGAGTATTATTGCCAACCAGATCTCAATAAAATGTAAAAAATATCTCATGATAGGCCTCCTGCAACACAAGCAGGTAGTAAGTGCCTCATCTTTTGAAAAAAGGTGTTTTACTTCCAACATTTCCTAATTTATGGTTGGTTTCTTTGGAATTTTTCTTGGTGCGCTTTCGAGCTCATGCAATTAAACGCGGGCAAACACATCTAATTTCCAGAGAAACAATAATTACAGCTTAACCCAACTCCCTGCCCTCTGCAATGCCTTCCCCTCTTGCTGCAAGAACACACTCCCCAAACCAGTGTTCATCCTGTTAAATTGGATGTCACTAAGTGGTTTAAGCTGCATAATTCATGCTGAGCTAAGAAATGTTTTGCTCAGACTGGAGCTGCTGGGATTGTTTTACCTCTCCGACCGTTCCGTGCCTGCGCGAGTCGCCGTGATCCCACGTGGAATTTGTGCCACACTGCTCTGGAACGCTGCCTGGCTCCCTCTTCATCCCCACAGCGTCCTTCATATCCTGCCAAGGAATCCTTCTTGGAATCCAGGAAGGTTTTTAGATCCTTTTCTGTGTTTTCCCGTGGCAGTGCAGGGATCCGGCATCGCTCGTGGGGAGGATGGAGAGAGGAAACTCCTTTGAAATTGGGATTGCAGCGCTGGGGAAATGCAAGCACAGCCACGGTGATGCCTTGGGAAGGCTGACCTGGAACAGAGACTGGGCAGAGCTGGAGAATAAAGTAGGGATTTATTGAAAAGCCTCCAGGATCCACCTTGGGCAGGACAAGAGCCTGGGCTACACCCAAGGTGGACACAAAATGGTCACAAAATGGACAAATGGTCATGAGATCTTACATTTTTGTAACTTTTGGTCCATTTGTATATTGGGATTTAATTGTCCAATTACAGCTTCAGGTTGTGAGGTCCCATCCTTCTTGTTCCTCCCTTAGCCCACCCTTGTTTGTGCTTTTGGGCCTGAAAGTTGTCCTTGGTCTGCAGCAGGAAAGGATTTGTTTTGTCTCCCTGCTCTGTGAGGAGCTGAGTGACACTGAGTGTGAGCTCAGAGCTGCACCCTGGGCAGCACAGAGTCTGAAATACATGAAAGCTCAAACTTAAGGCATCAATGGGAGAACGAAATAAATTTTGGAAGAGCAGCCAACAACAGGAGAACACACCAAAAGTGCCTTAATAGGAACCAGTGCCACATGTGGGTTTGGTTTTGCTTTCTCCTTGGAAGGACTCCCTAAAACTTTGATGACAAATATCTTCTGCTTAATCTCTATCATCTCTTTTTTATTTCTTTCTTCTACCTCACATTAACTGTTAAATAAAATCAGAACTATTGACTCCAGCACATGGTCTCCTGTGCAGATTAATTTGGGCAGAGGAATCTCTCAATATTTGGATCTTAACATCATCCCAAGGGGGTCAGGACGTGGCCCCAGCACTGCAGTCCACAGCCACTCTCCTTAGCTGGGAAATGAGTTCTTTAATTCAGCCACTTCTCTTTGAAGTGCTTGAACACAATGCCACACACGCTGGAAATGAAAAATAAAAGTGTCATTCAACAGAGAAACACAATTTACAGTAATTATTCATGTCTGCAGAATACATATGAAAAAAAACCCAAGGGAAATTAAAAATCCTATGAATAGACTCACTGGAGAGACCCCATACAACAACCAAGTATTCACACTGATCCCCACCTTTCTGCATCCCCAAGAAGATGGCAACTGCAAGCCTGAAATTCCATTTAGAGCCATGGAAAGTACAAAAGGAGAACGAGAGAAAATTGAAATGCCAGCGCAGCTGGACCTCACACTTCCCATTACTGCTGAAAACCGAGGAGAGAGGAAAACCCTGAATTTCAGTGCTCACCATCACTCGAATGCTTGGTCTGTTTTCCATGGGGGAATCTCTACACGAGCTCCAATTTATTGATTTATCACAGGGCAAGGTGAGGATGGACATTGGAGAAGCCTTACCTGGTTTGTGCCGGGGATGCAGCCACAGCCTGGCTTCACACCTCATCACACTTCTGGCACGGGATGGTCCCCAAAAAGGCCACAGGAATGGACAGGGAAGATGTTTAAGATGGAGCAAGAAGGTGGAGACCTCAACCAGTCAGAGAAGTGAGATGTAGCACATTAAAAAGATGTGTTTGATGTGAGTGCATGAATACACAGCTGTACCTGTGTGGCCCTGGTTTAATGTTTTGGTTTTGGGAAATTCCTTTCCCAGGAGATTTTCTGTGAACAAGAGAAATGTTTTTGTAACTGTACCTGTGTTTACCCATTCTTTCTCACAGGAGGGGCTTCTTGATTTCCCTCTGTTTTAACCAATGTGATTGAAGAGGTTTGCCTTTGTTTCACCAACCAAATTGGTCTGTGTAAAATACTATATAAGAGACACATCTCAAAAATAAAGGGCCATTTTTTCTAGCCTTCTGATTGAGAGTCTGTGTCATTGTTTGGTGCCCAACAGCGATATACCTGCACTCACACGAATCTCTATTCCTGTATCATAAATAAATACATTTTCACTGCAAACTTTTCATCCTTTTCCTCTGTAAAGTCACACAGAACTACAGCCAAGGTAAAGAAAAACGCTTATGTTAAGACAAAACTGAATTCAAAAACATTTTTACCCTCAGAATTTGTGGAATCATGGGAGACATCTCAGTAATCATAAATGTCAATTACAGGCATCAGCTTAAGGAGTGACCTTTGTGTTGAGCTTCCCAGTGAACATAAATGTGATTAAAAAGCAAACAACCCCTGTCCAACAAATCTTGGGTGGTTTGGTGTGGGACTGATCTGTGCAGCTGTAAAATCCACCCTCACTCCCGGGCTGAGAGTCAGGGAAATGGAATTGAGGAACCTCCTTTCATCCTGGCATTGACTTAACTTTCACTAAGTGAATTTAAGCTGCTTTTCAAGAAGTGAAAATTAGTGGCCACTGAAATTCTGGTTTTTTCCACTTTCCAGGGACTTGACATCTCCGAATTGCTTCTTTAAGGGAAATTCGTGTCACAAAGCCCTGAGGAGCTGCTTTCAAGTGTGAGCAGAGGGACAGCACTTGGGGGAATTTAATCCCTGACTTGTCCCAAATGGTGAAAACTTGTCCCAAATGGTGGATGCTGCCAGTTCCCTGGCCAAGGTCTGCTATGGAAATATGGATGGGTCACCTTTGCAAGCAGAAATATTGATTTGAATCAAGTCTTGAGTGGGGACCTCTGGGCATGGAGGCACTGGGAGGACACGGAGGTGACAAACAAACCAGGTCATCCCAATCTCACCTTCTCCACACGCAGTTCAGGGCATGGGGTGGGAAAAGCAAAAGACTCCTTGAAGCCATTTGAGGACAAATTCCCACAGGAATGGGGCAGATTGAAGAGACAGGAGATCCTACCACTGGTTAAAGTTAACTAAATTTCTTTCCTCAATTGTTTCACAACGAGCTCTTCTGCATTAGCTCAGCTGTGTCCCAAACAACGTGACAAGGAATTCCCACGGCACTGGGATGCTCTGGCTCCCAAGTGGATGGGAAAGGAAGAGAGCAAACCATGAGAAATAACAAATTTCCAGGCATTGATCACTGCCTGTAAGGAATTAGCTGCTGGCTTTGCTGAGGTGTTTTTTACCCCACTTTGAGGAGGGCACTGATTCGTCCTGGGCTCTGCACAAGTCACAGCCCAGGAGCTGTTGGACTGTAAAAGCGGCGACAATTCGGGTCTGAGAGCCTGATTTTCAATTCCCAGGCTCAGCCTGCATATTTGTAAAACACACACACGGATGAGATTTGGAGTTTGTACTGTGAGACCGGTTTGGAAGTGCAGCTCTTGTTTGAGGAGTCTCCCAGGGCCAAATTATAAGACTTGCATGAGCACAGGAATTTGCTAAGCACGTGTGAAAACAAGCACATTGTCAGAAATACAATTTACAGGCATCCACCCAAAGGTGGATGGGAAAGCTCTTCCCATCCTTTAGGAAGCAAATGGAAGAGAGAAGAGGAAAACTCACCCAGCACCCCAGCATGAGCTCCCTGGCAGCAGCAAGAGCAGCCTCTAAAGCAATCCTCAGTCAAATCCAACAGTTACAGAATTAAAATTGTAAGACATTATTGATTGACTACGGATATCTGATTGACTGCAGCCCAGAATCCTTCCCTGCCTGCTCCTCTTGAGCAGAGATTATATGAACAAAATAAAGAGGGAATTGCAGGATGAGATCCAACAGTAAATCCTGAGACACTCCGGGAGCTGATTTTACAGCAAGGAAAGGTGTGTTTGTTTGATCCAAAGTGACACCGTGGTTTAAGGCAAAAAAATGAGAATATGTAATTGACCACTGGAGCCACTTCTTATGAGAAAGGCAATTTTTCTGCCTTTGTAACAACAGTGTTGTTTTACTGCTGTGTAAAGTCACTTCTGCTCGGCACTTGCATGGTGTAGCAGGTACCCGAGGTGGAAAATGTTACACAAAACTCATTTGTTTTCTGAAGCAGTCACTTAGAAACACCCAAGCCATCATTTTGGGCATGGACAGCACACAGGGATGGATGTTCTCAGTGCTGATGTGTGTTTTAGCTCCATCCTGCAGGGATAACCACAACAGTACAAGATTTTCTCGTGAGTTCCCCTCCTAAACTGTCCTGAAAAAAAGAAAGTGTATACGCAGCCCTCTACACAATGCAGAGGTTCCCAAAATTCTGCAGCGAGGATCAAAAATACCCAGGGAATGTATTCATTTTCGTAGACAAGCTTTCAAAATAATAGTTTATTTTTTTGAGTCAGTGGTATATTTAAAAACAATCTACTGTAAGAATAAAAAGATTGTAGATAATAAAAAAAACCCCAAAGCATGATGACAATAAAAAAAACACTAGAATACAAAGTTAGTTTCCTTCCTCCCTCCCAAAACCCCATCCCAACAGTCTGATATTTCTCAGAGCTTAATATCTGGAAAAAAAAAATGCTTTTTGTTTCTTCTTTACACTTTCAGCAATTAGGAAATTAAGAACACGTAAAGCATTCTTTGCAGGCACATTAATTCGTTACGACGTGAAAAGCAGGCACCATAAAAATTAAAACATTCTACAAACCATCATATATACAAACACTGTACAGAATGATGGCACAAGGACAAAGTGATTCCGTTCAGTTCATCCTAATCCAACACGAAATATTACACAATAAAGAAAGGAAAAAGCTCTTCCCGTTTCTGTACTCAACATTTAGGTTCAGAATGACCAGGAGTCTCCTCCCTGCTCACTGCTTTCTCTCCCATACCCTGCTGCCATTGGCAGCTCCGAGGCTTCCTTGTTTTCCTCCTCATGGATACCCAGAAGATCCAACGGAATGAAAATGGCAGTGGGTGATCACCAATGGCTGATTTTACAAAGCCCATTAATCACAGATTATCCTGAGCTGGGAGGGACCCACAGGGATCACCCAGTGCAGCTCCTGGCCACAGACACCCCAACAATCCCACCTGGGCATCCCTGGGGGCTTTGTCCAAGCTCTCCTGGAGCTCTGGGGCTGTGCCCATTCCCTGGGGAGCCTGGGCAGTGCCAGCCCCCTTTAGGGGAGAACCTTTCCCTAAATCCATCCCAAACCTCCCTGGCACAGCTCCAGCCGTTCCCTGGGTGCTGTCCCTGATTGTGACAATGAGAGTTCAGTTCCTGCCCCTGCATTTCCCTCAGGGGATGCTGCTGACCCAACGAGCTCTTCCCTCAGCCTCCTCTCCTGCAGCAACACTCCAAGTGCCCTCAGCCGCTCCTCACACAACTCCTCAAGGCCCTTCCCCATCCTCACAGCTCCTTTGGACACCCTCTAACAGTTTAATGTCATATTTATGGTGTGACTGGTGCCAGTCTGGTGTCACCCCAGTCACCCTTTGTGCCTGACCCCTGAGCCAGCTGCTCACCCATCCCATGATGGGATTGTCCAGCTGCAGGATGGATATTTTGTCCAGAAGGATCTTGTTGCAGACAGTACCAAAACCTTTGCAGAAGTCCAAAAGGATTCCCCCACCTGGCTCTCCTGGATCAGCCAGCTGGGTTACCCTGCTGTAGAAGGAAATCTGGTTCCACAAGCAGGAATTTCCCCTCATGGAGCCGTGCTGGCTGTGACCCATGACTGCATTGTCCTCCAGGTGTTCTCCAGTACCTCCCAGAATAATCTTTTTCATGATTTTACTGGGCCTGTAGTTTCCAGGGTCCTCCTTCCTGCCCTTCTTGAAAATCAGGACAACATTCCCCAGCTTCCAGTCAGCTGGGACCTCTCTGGATTCCCCAGACTGCTCAAAAATCATCAAGAGAGTTTTTATGATGACATCAGCAGCTCTTTGAGGATTCTTGGACAAATCTCACCAGGGCTCATAGATTTGCAGGGATTCAGCTGGGGCTGCAGATCCTGCAGTTTCAGGCTGACTGGGAGTTGATCACTGTAACAGTCATGGTCCTCCAGCTCAGGGCACTGGGACCCTCTTGGTCTGGGACCCACGTTGAAAACAGAGACAAAGGATGCATTAAACACCTCTGCCTTGTCCCTGTCTCTGTGAGGTGCCCATCCTCATCCTGGAATGGGCTGATGATAATTTTACACTGCCTTTTGCCATTTATATATTTAGAAAAAGCTCCTTTTTTGTCCTCCACAGTTCTGGCAGCTCCAACTGAGCTTTGACCACATGAATTTTCTCCCCACAGTGGGGAGCAGCACCTCTGTGTTGTTCCCATGGCCCCTGACCTTGCTTCCACTGGCACACACCTTCCTTTTGCACCTGATATCCAAGAGGAGATCCCTGATCAGCCAAGCCAGCTCTGCCTCGCCTGCTTGACTTCCAACATTTGGGAATTGCTGCACCTGTGCCCTTGGGAGGTGATGTGTAAAAAGGGACCAGCACTGATGGACCCCAGCACCTGCAAAAACATTTTCCCAGGGGACCTTACAAATTCCCTGAGCAGCCTCACGGTCAGAGGGGAGGTTTTGCTGGCACTTTTCCTCCTCTCACCAGAGGTTTTAAACTCGATGGCATCGTGGGCGCTGCGGCCAAGACAGCCCCAAATCTCCACTTTGCTCATTGCAATCAGGTTATTTGTAACACAGACCCGACTTCACCGATCAGTGGTGTCTGGTTTTTAACCCTGGGCTAAAATCCCTGTTACTCAGGGAAATCCTACAGCAGCTTCACCTCACTGGGAAACCTCCTCTTGCCCTGAATTCTATGTGAATATTGTCATTGATTCCTATATACACTGAGATTAGGTACAAAAACTCTGCTCATTTGAAACTCCAGAGGTACCCAAAATCTTTAGGTACAAAATTTCCAGCTCTCATTTTAATCTCCACGTTTAGCTCTGCCTGGCATAACCCAGAAGCAAGAAGGTTTAGGAAGAGGGTTCTGGTCAGTTGATGGAGTTCCCAGTCTCAAGTAGAAATCCAGATTTCTTTCAAGTTATGGGAGGGAATAACCCCCAAAACAGGGGGATGTAGTGTTGGGTCCGACACATGGCGAGAAACGGATTTCTTACGGAGTTATCATTGCACTAAATGTTAGATACTGCACACCTGAATGAGGTAAACATTACAGACCATAAAATACTTAGGGGAATGAATTGTTACAGCTTTATCTTTGGAAAAAAACCCACTTCCTTCTTCACTGGACAATCCCAGAGTCAACAGACGTTTGCTTCCGCGTCGTCTTGGGAGGCGGCGGCGGCGGAGTCTTGCTGGGGAGAGGAGGAGGCAGGTGCTGGAAGAAATCAATTTGGGCAGATGATGTTAGGAATGAATGGAATTCTGGAACGTTTTTGTGTCATCTCTAAGCGCAGGAAGCAGCAGGTAAGTCTGGAGCCCTCTGCCTCACAAAAACCTCTCCCTGCGGAATTTGCTGTGAACACAGAACGCTCTCAGCCATTACTTTTAAATAGAACTTTTACTTTTGACAGTGAAAAAAAAAAAATCTCTCAAGAGTTCAGGATTAATTAGCTCAATATTTCAGGAAAAATCTTTTGAAAGCACTGGAGAAGTTTATAATTCCCCACTTTATATCATGATAGGCTATTGATTTCTTGGTCTGTATCGATTGCCTTCAGCCTCTAGGCACTCGGAGCTTAAAAACCAAGCTGAAGCAACGGCTTCATTGCTTTTCCATTATGTTTTGGCTTTTGCACAGTTAGAACAGAAATATTTAAAGGAAAAAAAACAAAAAAAGAAACAATTTAAAATCATTTAGAGAGATAAGTAACTCACAATTTACTATTACACACAGAGTTATAATTAAAATATTCCAAACAGAAATGCAGAACGTTCAAATACACCTATTTTACGTATCTCACAACAGAAGAGCATCCCCAGTTAGAATCACCAGCTAATTGGACAAATTAAAAAAGCCATTATGGAAATTAAGACTTTTTTTTTCCTAAGTAGAAACATCCAAATGATAAAATCTGTTGCAGGAAGAACTGGAGAACGCTGCAGTTTGCAGGCAGGTTTTCCCAGCATTTTGGCTGTGCAGGCAGCACAGGTTTCCCAGAGGCTGTGCTGCAGTGTCACAGCTCATCAACGCTGCTCTGGCTTTGTTTTTCCTTAAGATTCTCCCTCACTCCCCAGTCGGGGCTTTTTGTTTTCCTCCAAGCCCAGTGATGCTTTTGCAGTTGTTTGTTCCTGACCTGACTCACCCAGCCCAGCACAGTCTGACCAGCACCAGCTCTGCCCAAATTCCTCGGGCACCTCTGCAAGAACAGCCCAAGCACCCGCAAGGCCTCAGTGCTGGACAAAATTCCTGATGGTTTGTCAGGATCAGGAAGATCCTGCTAGCTCAACAACTGAGAAACCACATGCAAGTGCACAGAACCAAAACTGATCCTTTTCAAAGCTTTGGGACAGCATCATTATCCTTTTCACTGGATAATGATGCTGTCCCAAAAAGAAGAGAGGGTCAGGGTGATGCCAGGACATCTCAGTCCCTCCTCTGCTTATGTCTTGATGCTCCTGTAATCTCATGAGTTTTCAGAGATGAGTAAGAGTAGAAGAAAAACAACCTTTAAGGTAACTAAAGACGCTCTCCCAAGCAGGTCTGAAGCCAGCATGGAGTTACAAATCTGAGATTTCACCAGACAGTTGTACTGATCACAGACTAAGCAGAAAGCTCGGAATGCAAGCTGGCTGAGCCAGGCAGGCTGGATTTCTGCTGGAATCTCCTTCCTGTATCCTACCTGGACAGCACCACTTTTCCAATCCATTTTACACCTCTCCCCATTCCTCCCAACTCTCTCCCCAGGTGAAGGAGGAGGTGTCCCAAAGTACCAGCAGTGAGCCATGCCCTGAGCTCGTCTCTCCATTCTGCTCCATCCACTCTCCATTCCCAGCCTCTCCAGCACCACTGCTCTTTCTGCCTGCTCCAAGCTTCCTCCTTGGCTTCAAAATGCTCTCTGGTACCTTGGAAATCCAGTGGGTTTATCTGCTGCTGCGTGAGAGTCTCTGAACCAAAAGTGAGGCACCAGAGCTGGGGTGCCAGGCCTGGGAAGCTGCATTTCCTGCCTGGAAAAGAGGCATCCACACCTGGACCTGGGGACAGGGGTCAGTGGTGGCCTTGGCAGTGCTGGGGGAACATTGGATTGGATCATTTGAATGGCCTTTCCCACCCTAAATGATTCCATGATCCCACAGCAGGCTCCAAATGGGCACTACTTGTTCCCGACTTCCAGTGGGACATGATGATCTCTGAGTCAGAAAAGTCAACAGGTTAATATGAAAGGCAGATAAAATAAGAATTTAATTTTTTTTACCACGTGCAAAACTGAAGATTTTTTTCGGTTTTTAATGAAAATGCCACTGCTGTGTTACAGCCAGAAAAATTAAATATTTCCTCTACCTGAGCACATCACCTTCCGAACTTGGCATGTTTAACTCCTGAATTCCTGCTAAGGCACCTGAGTAGGTGTCAGCTGTGATCTGAAGATTCCAAAACCTTTGAAAACTTGCTTAATTACAGTCCTGTATCCAGGCAAGGGCTCAGGGAAATGCTGGTGGTCTGCAAACATCCAACATCTCACGGAGCTGACATTCCTTCAAACTCCATAAACCACGTGCCCCTCAAAAACACAGCACAAAACATAAAACTTTCCTCTCTGCTTTGCTCTCTTCAACTTCATATTCATCACCAGGAAAAAAACCCAACTCTGCTGATAGCATCATTTGTGCAAATCCATTTGGAATTTAAATAACACTCTATTGGCAATAATTCTCAATTCAATTAGATCAAAGGCATTTCTCAACCAAATGAGCCCCTTCATATTGATCAGAGAACAATCAAATCAGCCCTGAAAACCTGGTTCTGAAAAGCAGAGACAATGCAAATACAATGAGAAGAAGCTAAATATATATGCTATAAATAACAAGCTCAAAACCTACCCGAGCTCAGATTCTGCAAGCAAATTAGGCAGAAAGAAATAGCAGAGATAGGTAGATAATTATTATAATTGAATTTACAATTTCCATTAGAAAGTCGGATAAATTTAGCACATGTTCATTTATATAATAAGCTCCCAATGAATATATTAAGTAGGATGTGTCATGATGGTCGGGACGACATTGTTGGGAGTTTTGCAAGACAAAACATTCCATTATGGAGCTGGGGCAACTCCAAACCACCACTCCCAGGGCTGATCCGTCCTTCCTTTTACCCCAGGACAGAGGAAATTCAACCACATCTCCTCCCTCCCTTTAACACCACACTGACAAAAATCATTATCGGGCTTATAAAGTTCATTTTTGCTGCGCTGCCCCTTAGAAACTTTGCAATAAAAATAGAGTTTGCCTTGATTTTGTGTTTAATTAAGACTCTCTTTGCCGAGTTCGTGTTTATATCTCGGTGCTTAATTGTGAACCTGACTCTTCCCTTTCCTTCCTGACAAACTGACAGAGGTTGCTGCTTCACATCCCAACCTATTTTGGGCAGAATCCTTGACTCAGGGGTACCTCAGGGGAAGCAGAAACCTTATGTAAAAGGCACATCTGCAACACAGAAACAATCTGTTCCTTCTGCTTCAGACATGAAATTGCTCCCAATTTGTTTGCTGTTTTTTTTTTTGTTCTTTCCCCGATACAGAAAAGAATCAAGTTTAAAAACATTTGTCTGCGTTCTCTTCTCAAACCGCACGACGCCAGGCGTGTTCGGGATGTAGTAAAAATCAATTACAGAAGATGAGAAAATGCATTTGTTTTTTGGTTTTTTTGCTTCTCTGAAGCAGCAAAATGAGAGCCGAGTTGTTTCTCGTTCAGAGAATAATGTTAAAAGAAACAACTACCAAAAAAATCAAACAGAATTTGATTCTCCAAAACGGTCCTTGTGGCACTGCACGAGATTTCTTCCTGTGCAAGGAACTCTTTTGCTTTGAAATTCAATGGTCATCAATAGGACACGCTCTGGAGATCCAGTGAGAAGCACTTTGGTCGGCAGGATTAAGGGATCTAATTAGGTCAGAAGCAGAGGAAATGGGATGTAAATAGACCAACAGCCACCCAGGACTGTGAAAATGCTTTCAGACACTGAGTTGTTCCTGCAGCACGGAGCTGAGACGCCTGACAACAATGTGGTTATTTCGTATCTGCAATGAAAAATAACGCAGGAGCGTGAGGCTCTGGCAGAATAACCCTCCCATCCTGAAAGAGCCAGCAGGGAGAACAGCCCAACTCCACTAATGGCAACCAAATTACAGACAGTTTAAGCTAATTGGCTGTCTGACCCAGGGAGCGAAGTTCTGTGGAAAATCCAGCAGGTAACTGATGTGAAATGACTCTTTAGCCCCTGCTTCATCCATCATCTATTCGAGCCTCATTTGGCTCGGTGGCACAGCCATTTCCTGCCCCTGCCGGAGTGCACTGGGAGCAGGGAGAGGGATTTGAGGGGTTCCCCTGCACAGATGCACTCGTGTGCTCCCGCCCCTCAGGGCCTCGCAGGGCACCGGGAGAAATGTCTCAAAATGGGCAACGTGGAACTGCTCCAGGTCAGCATCCCAGATCAGATCCGAGGGGTCCCTCTGCTCTGGAGAGCTGGGGGTGCCCAGCTGGACAAGAGAAGGCTCCAGGGAGAGCTCAGAGCCCCTTCCAGGGCCTGAAGGGGCTCCAGGAGAGCTGGAGAGGGACTGGGGACAAGGGATGGAGGGACAGGACACAGGGAATGGCTTTAGGCTGAAAATGGGTAGATTTAGATGGGATTTGGGCAGGAATTGTTCCCTGTGAGGGTGGGCAGGCCCTGGCACAGGGTGCCCAGAGAAGCTGTGGCTGCCCCTGGATCCCCAAGGCCAGGTTGGATGGGGTTTGGAACAGCCTGGGATAGTGGGAGGTGTCCCTGTCCATGGCAGGGGTTGCAAAGGATGGGATTTAAGGCCCCTTCCAACCCAAACTGTTTGACGATGCTGTGACTTCCCCCCGATTTCTGGCAGGCCCTGCCTGGGGCCTGCTCCTGTGGGGACAGTGACAATGGCTGAGGGCAGAGCTGGACCTGCCAGGGCTCTGCCCCCCTCACGCAGGGAGGAGCCGGCTCCTGGAGCGTGACAGCTCTGCTGGAGCACAGCCAAGGCCACTTTCCCTCTGTGGAACCACATTCCTCCACGTGGACGCCGTCAGCATTTCTGCCCACACGGGATGGTAACTGCATTTCCCCAGCGCTGCTTCCCCGTTCCAGTCCGGGCACAAAGAGACCTCAGGAGTGAGCAGCAAAACACTCAGAATTAGCTTTACACTCCAGAGTGACCCTGTATTCCTCACTGATGGCCCAGGTCCTGCAAGAGACAAACCAGCACATCAGCATGGCCCAAGCCATGGCCTGATCCTGTGTGGAGAGCAGGACACGGCCACTGCCCAAACTAAACCGAGGGACTCATCACATGTCTGGGCAGACAGCAGGAGAACACAGATTTCACTCCACATCCTGTAAAAAGCAGTGGCAGGCCATTGGCTTGGAGACTTATTAAAAAGCAAATGAATTTTTCACAAACTCTTTGCTCAGCAACATCTTAACCCACCGAAGAGCGCGGGACTGGCACAGGAGGAAGGGCTTGCAAGGTTTCCCATCCCCAGCAGGCAAAAATAATGATCAGATGGCAAATAAATCCTGTATTTTTTTTTTTTTTTTTCTTCTGGGCACATTGTCCAAGCTCTCCTGGAGCTGTGGCAGCCTCGGGGCCGTGCCCATTCCCTGGGGAGCCTGGGCAGTGCCAGCACCTCTGGGGAAGAACCTTTCCCTAAAATCCAACCTAAACCTCCCTGACACAGCTCCAGCTGCTCCCTGGGTGCTGTCCCTGCTCACAGACAGCAGAGATCAGAGAGGAGCTGCAGGCTGCCCTTGCAACCCCTCAGGTTGTGCTCCCTAATTCCCTGCTCCTCCACAGTTCCAGCTGCATTTCCAGCCTCTCTGTCCCTGTCCACATGAGGACAAATGCATTTGCTGAAGCCTTTAAGGTCAGTTTTTGCTCACTGCAGCTGACACAAGAGAGAATTTCCAGCATTGCAGCACCTGCATTGCAACACATGAAGAATCCCCCTGGGTTGTGCCTTCTCTGTGTTATTTCATATATATATATATATATATGTCTGAATATATCATCCTGTCATATCCCTGTAAGCACCCACAATAATCCCCACACCACAGAGAGTCAACCCAAGACTGTTGTGCTCCTCACAGGCTTCAGCCATCCCCACCTTCCACCTGTGCTGGATTGATGGAGATGTTCCCATCCCAACCATTATCCCCTGCTTAGCAAGTGTTATAGCAAATATTAGCAACCCAAGTGCTCCTTTGTCTATTTTCTTTGAGCTCCCTCCCTGCTCTGAATACTAAGCAGGAGGATGATTTGTATGCAAGGGTGAGGATGAACCCATAAAGAATGATAAGTGCCTAAAGGAATCCCTTGATGTAATAATAATCCTTGCAGGAGTCGTAGATTTCTTTTTTTTTTTTTTTAATGTTCCCATATATTATTAAGGACATTTTTAGCAGAACAAATCACAGGGAGCAAGAAAATATCTACAAGGGTCTCAGAGTTAACAAGGACTAAGGGACAATCAGGAAATGATAATGAAGTGATCACCTGGATTAAAGACTTCAGGTAGACCCAGGTAACACTGGACTCTGAATATCTGAGATTGCTGTCTCATAAATGACATTATTGCCTGCAGTTTGACTTGGAGCATCTGATCCCTTCCTGGCTGCCTGCTTTTGAGTTCACTACAGCACTTTTCCTGCCTTTCATAACCCACCGCAAGACAACCAGAGTGAAAAACACAATCATTCCTCACACGAGGAGATATTTCCAGTTTAAAAGCTACTCAGATAATCTTATCTCTAATAGGTTTTACTGATTTTTCTTCACTGATACAACGGCAGTGTAATTTAAAAGATGATCAGTTTACCAGGCAGAGAATTATCCAGTTATGAATTATGGAGCTATTTGACCCATGAAACGTAAGTCATTAAAACTGTGGAGTGGGTTTTAATCACGGCAGCAATGAGAATTTGCCCATCTGATCTTTCATGTCCAGCACTACTCATTTGCTTGATGTTCTTTAAAAGCTTCCTTCCTACCAGCCTGATGAAATAAAGGCACAGAGTGATTGTTATAAGATTAGAAACCTCCAAAAATCAATTCTAAACCTCATCCAGAATCTGCTGAGGTGGAGGGGAGCCGCAAGGATCAGTAAGTCCCACTCCTGGCCCTGCACAGGACAGGTGGCTCTGGGACAGATCTGCTCAGATCCTTCTGCCAGGCTTTGAAAGCACATTCCAAAGTCTTGGAAAGCTTATAAAAATACATATGCTGAAAAAAATTTTGGGCAGTTGTATAAGAAGATGTAGCTGGTATGTGATTGCATTTCTTAGCTGTTAAATCCCGATGCCTTCAACACCAGCTGTTAAAAAATGGGGTCTGTTCCTACAGAGACAAAATGTAGTAAAAAAAAAAATGAGAGGAGCCTGAGCAATCAAGACTGGAAAGAGCAAAAATATTAGGAGCTGAATAAAACTTTGCAAAAAACCACGGGAGCATATTGGTACTATTTTTATGAACTCCCACTTAATGATGTGGAAATGCTGCTTGTGGCAGGTACAGGAGCTGCACAAGGTCACAGAGCAAATCAGGCTGAGTTATCTCCAGGTCTGGGCTCCCAAAACCACACCCCCATGGCAGCAGAGACTTGTACAGTAGCTAAAAGCATCTATCCACAGAGTGGAAACCCCTTCCAAAAGCCCCTCCAGTCAGGAAAAAAAAACCCTGGCTGCCAGGATTTTATTTCTTATCATTGTTTAATACTTTTTAGCTAAAACTTGAAACTCATCTTAGTAATCCTGAGCTACTACCACAGCCTAAACCTTACAGTACACCACACAAAATGAATTTCTCAGCTTTCTTCCTGAAGATGGATTCCTTAGACAAACCTCCTGGCAGCCCTGCTGTACATTCTGTAATTTTCCACTTAGAGGTCTGTATTCAGGACAAATGAGAGCTGGCCCCTGAGACAGCTGGGGAAATGGGTTATAAGGTTAAAAGTGCAGTAAAGTTTGATGGAAATGAGAGGAAAAGTAAAAATATTGACTAAAATGATCCAGCCATGGGGAACAACTATGGAAAAGAGGATGGGAACAGAGAATTTTTCAGTATATGCAAATAAAGAGTAAAACATGGTGTTTTGAATATCTCTATTCACACTCCTGAAGTTACTTCTATACCTGTTGTTTTTTTTTTACCATTCAGTCTGAAATGGTAAAATTATTCAAAAAAAGTCAATTCCTGCAACAACAAAGGCACAATTTCAACCATGGGGAAGCTGGACTCGTGCACTGGGACAATCTGTGTTAAACACAACTATTCCCAGAGTCAAACCAAACTCCTGCCTGACTGTTCCTCTGCTGAGATTGGAAATGCTTTCTGTCGCCATGAAATTTGCTGGAAAGTGAAATTACTCAACAGAATTTCACTGGAATGGATAACTTCAGAGGAATCCTGGACCACACCTCTGCCAACAAAAAGGGATCAGTTCCGCTGGGAAGTTTTCCACAAAACGGCTCGGTCAAAATTTGGCATTTCAAAGTCAAAGAAAACTTGTGGCCTCGTGGGGTCTCACTGCCCTACTCTGATTTCACTGGTTATAAATTCCATTAATTTCCCAAAGTTAAGCCTGTTTTGAGGGCAAGGGGTCAGTGATCTCTCCCTGTCCTTATCTCAACCCATGAGACTTTCATTGTATTTTCTCCCCCTGCCCAGCTAAGGAGGGGATTGAAGGAGCATAGTTGGTGGGCACCAGCCAGGATCAACCCTCTACACCCCTTAAAATATATTTTTTTGCCCATAAAGAAAATCAAAGGCATTTCTCAAAAGTGCTGCTTTAAAGAAAAGGACCACATTATTTTTAAAAGCTTCCAGCTACAGGAAACAAAGATGAAAAAGCAAATTTTCCTCAGAAAGCTGCAAACCCTGTTGGTGATGAAGAGTTTCTGAGCTCCTTGCCTCAAAGGGGACACGAGTTTGCCTCAAGGAAACAAATGAGTGGTGACTGAGCGTTGGCAGAGCGGAGCTCCAGGAAGAGAAGGTGGCAGGTTCATGTTTTATTTCCTTTCCTGACACAGGACTGAAAGGTTTTAAATCCAATTTGCTGCTCCTGTTGGTTAAAGCTCCCTGCCCAGCAAACCTGACAACATCTGGCTTGCAGTTCCCCAGAATGAATCCAACTTTCCTTCATGTGGATCCCCGCGAGCGCCGCTGTTCCCTCGCACCGTGGAGCCCTCTGCACCAGCTGATGGATGCAGGAGCAGGATTCCCCCTCCCCTGGGATGGCTCAGGGGACAAAACACTGCAGAAGGGATCATTCCCTGGGGCACTCACCCGTTGGTGGGCAGGGGGGGACGTGGTGGGGCTGATCAAGTCCTGGCTCTCCAGGAGGTTCCCGTAGTCGGCCGTGCTTCCTTTGAGGGGCAGAGGAGGGGGAACGTCGGGGCTGTCGGAGCTGGACATCCCATTGAGCTCCAGATCTGCAAAAACCAACCCTGAGTTAGCTCTGTCAGCAGCTTAATCCTGCAATTCCACAATGCTTTGGGTTCGGAAGGGACCTCATGGATCATCCAGTCCATGGGCAGGGACACCTTCCACTATCCCAGGTTACTCCAAGTCCTGTCCAACCTGGCCTTGGACTCGCTTTAAAATGCCCTCAAAATACTTGAACAACCCCTTGTTTTACACAAAACATAATTTTTGTTTCATATTTCCCACCAAAACATTCAGAACTTAGAAAATATGATTTTCCCACCTTCAGGCTCGCCTTGTACATTTAAACACAATAAAAGTTTTGCAAAGTGCACGAAGAAAATATAATCTAGCTAAGTTTTACTGACTTTCTCCCACTAAAATAAAAGCTCCCTGTTAATAAAATGCACAAATGAAAGCCCGAATTAAGTACATCTCTCTCCAGAACTTTCAGGCTCCAGGTAACTATAACAAATGAGCAGCCATTAGTTGTTGAGTAAATAAAATCACGCACGAGAAAGTACCAAACATTTATTATTCCTGTTTGCTGGGTAGAAAATTCCCTTTTCTTAGCAGATAAATCCTCCCAGGTATGTGCTGGAGAGGCAAATAGCCTGAGGGACAATAAAGTTTATTGAGGCCTGAGTGATACATAGGTTTTTGGGGAGAAATCCCCCCATGGTGTATTTCAGGGTAATTCAGTCATTTTAATTCAGTCATTTTAATAAAACCCACTGTGATCTCTACGAGATAAGAAACTGAAATGATTTTGTTAGAAACGCGGGAATTTTATTTAGGAAAAGGGAAAAAAAAAAAAAAGGTGATTTCTATTTTATTTTACTGGGGTGATTTGTGAAACAAGAGAGGACTTGTTTATGTAGTTGTTTTTATTGCAAAACTCATATCAATATTTTATTAAAAGTGTGATTTTATTGTTCTCTAACATGGCCTCTCACAACACAATTCAACT
The DNA here is from genome assembly GCA_013400675.1 of Oxylabes madagascariensis. Classification (NCBI taxonomy): domain Eukaryota; kingdom Metazoa; phylum Chordata; class Aves; order Passeriformes; family Timaliidae; genus Oxylabes; species Oxylabes madagascariensis. The sequence goes on along the minus strand of VYZR01019251.1, from coordinate 10,120 downwards.
CTAAGGTGGCTCTATTGATTTGTCACTGAAAACTGTAATTTTACTCCTCATCTTTCCACCTGAACTCTTGACTACACTGAAAAAAGGTTATTTTTCATCCTGGGAATCCACATTTTCAGTGGCTTCCTCTCCATTAGGCTGAAAATTGTTGTTTGTCCACCAGGACCTGAATTTCTCATTGCTTTTTCCATTGCCCCTGTTTTTCATCCTTCCCTTTCTACAGAGGGGACTTCTCCATTCCCTGGACATTCCTAAGAGTTTCCTTCCTGGATCTCTATGAGAATCTCCTTCTGCTCAGCTCATGGAGCCAAACTGTAGCTGGAAAACCACGTTGTGCCTTTGTACTTAAAGATTGATGCTGGGAATGAACTTCCCTGTCCATTCTGGATGAATTCTCCAGCCATTCTAAAGAACTCAGGAATCTGAGATCTTTAATGTCACAAAACAACTCCTTGGCACAGGCCCTGCACATCTCCCCCACTACTAAACATCTATATCTTAGCTAAATATATTTATATCTGGATTTTTTTGGTTGGTTTTTCCATACTGTTTAGGATTATACAGGGAAATGTTTGGGAAATGGCATTTTCTTTCATGTGTTTAGTTAGAGTTTAGCAAAACCTTGCTTTGGAATGAGATACCTTTCCATATTTACTAGAAAATATCTGTGTTTTTAGGCCTCTTTGTAGACATTCCTTGGGAAACTGAGTGGAATAACACATAATTACCCAAAAATAAAGTAAATGTAACTCCCCTGGACACTTCATTTTTGCATTCTATACGATATTTTTTCAACTAACAAAATTTAACTTCTTCCACGATAAAACTTTTAACTTCATCTAAGCCAAGGTGCTCCCAAGAGGATGGTGAGACCCATTCTATTAGGAATAACCCAAATCCTTTGTTTCTTTTACCAAACCTTGGAAGATCCGTGGAAAGGCAGGTTTTCAGGATACATTTGAGGAACATTTTCAGCAGAGCTGGAGAGGAAACAAGGTGTGGAGGCAACTCTGCTTGAAGAACCTGGATGGAACCCAGCTGTCCATGCAGTTGTGTCCTGCTCTGCTTCTCCCCCTGTCCCTACATTCCCCAGCTCCTGCTCCAGCTGGAATTTCCTGCAGCCTGTCTGTGGCACCTTCCCAACCTCATCCTGATGGAGGCAGCAATAAATCCCTGCAAATGTGGGCAGAGCGTTTCCACCCACGGGAAGAGCTCATAAAACACACGAGCAACGTGTTTGCATTTATCTGGCAACTGTTTGGTGGAACAACAAGATTCCATCCCGAAAAACAATGATTTACCCAAGTCTCTGATCTTTCCCAGAGTTCAGTGAAATCCAGGGAATATCTGCTCTGCAGCAGAGACAGGTATTGAACAAAAGCTTCAGGAATTCTCAGTGTTGTCCCAAGAAAGTCTATTTGTTGCAGAGCTGCACTAAACTCAGCTGAACTAACCCCCCCTAAGATGGTCACTGTACAAATAATTACCCCAAATGTCTGGTGCGCTCCCATTAATCAGTGAAATTCATTATTCAAGGTGGTTCATCAGATGAGTGTGCTCTGGATATTTATTCCTTGCTGGACATGTGCCACTGGCAAGATCTTGGAGCTGGCAAAGGATCAGTTAAGGGACCCTTTTTTCATCTCACCCTAATGATCACATTTTACACTCCCTTCTCCTAAAGTGCCAGCTAACAGGCAGCCAGGATTGCTTAGCAACCCATTAACTGCTTTTAGCCAGTCTGGGCTCTGAAGGAACTTCTTTATCCTTGGAACTCCTAAAAAAATTTATCACTGTAATTCCTGATATGATTCTGGACTGGCGCAATAAGCTGATCCTATTTAATGTAACACCCACCAATCTCTAGCACAAAAATATCCTCAGAAATATCTGGTTACTGGATTTTTTTTAAACAGAGAAATCAAATTAAGTGTTAATAAAATGTACATATGAACAAAGAATCCAATTAAAATATCTTTTGCAGGAGTATATATCCTCTAGTTCTCTGTACTCTCAGTTTTTAGCACACTGGTAATTTTTGGCTATAAAATTGTAAAGAAAGGTGAGAGTTACGAGTTCATTGTAATCAAAATATTTGCTTTGGGTGTCTGACTCTTTAGGAGAAAAAGTTCTAAAGTATCAAAACCAGTAAATAAAGCAGTGACCTTGATGGAACGAGATTTTTTTCTGAAGATTGATCATCTCTTCTCCTCCTTACTAACACTGAACTCTTGACCACTGGTGTAGGATTTGGGGACGTGTATCAAAAAGATCTTTTTTTGATTTTTTTGTCACATGCTGGTAGCTGCAAACTCTGAACAGCAGGTTTTGGGAAAGAGCACTGGGAAAGAAATAGGTGTTGGATTACACCCAGTTCTGCAATAGGGTTTGCTGCAGACTGAAGCAAATGGATGATATTTTACAGAAAAACTGAGTGAGAGATGTCAATGTCAAACAAAAACTACATCAAAAAGCCTGACCTTTATTTTCCCTTCTGGCTTGTACACACAACATATCAAAGAAAAGTTTTTTTAACGTACAATTACAAAAAAATACTGCTTTTTAAGCCTTTATGCTCCAAAACAATACGGGATTAAGTACGACATGAATTTTTGACTGTTACTCCATACCTAATTAATTGTTAATGATTACTTGAAAAGAAACTGTTTCAGTGCAAGGATTTCGCTTGCTTTTGTAAAACACTGAATTAATTTTTGCTGGGAAAGGCAAGCGGTTAAATAATACCTGGTGCAACAAATACCCTGGCGATGGCCAAACTCAAACCGGGGTGTGAGGAAACACTCAGGAAACACACTTCCCACACCAAAAAGGGATTTGTTTCACAGGAAAGACTTACTGGGCTGGATGCTGAAGGCGAGTTTGGTCCGAGGGGTGATGGGCGGCGGGGTGAGCTGGGAGCCGGGCGGCGCCGGGGACACGGAGAATCGCCGCTCGCTGGACATCACGTTCAGCACCTGGCTCTTGGGCCTCTGCGGCCTCAGGGGGCTGATCTGGGGGAAAAAACAGAGATGTGTTGGAACCCTGGGCACTGAGAGCTTCAGACCTTCTGTGCTGACAGGCACTGATCCCCAGAAAACACTGCATTGACCTGAGGCCGTGGAGAAGGCTCCCAAAATTGAGTGACAGCACTGGGATTGTGGGTGTGGAGTTTGAACAGCAGTGTGTAATGTCACAGGGTGGAAAACTTAAGAGTTTAAGGTTTTAGAATATAGTAACATATATAAAGCAAGATGGAGGATTTAGGGCAGAGGCCAAGTCCTTCTTTTTCCCTTCTTCTCCATGGGTCTGGGTGGTGTTTTGTAATTGGGTAGAAAAATCCACATTGTGGGCCACGAGTGTTTGGTTATTGGGTTAAAAGTAAAAATAATTTAGGTGTCATCTCGTAATTGGACAGTTTGTGCTCAAAAGACGTTGTAGAGAGATAGAGCCATTTTCTATTTGTTAGCTAGAACTCACAACCTTTAAGACTGAAACATAGGTAAGAATTAATAAACATCTGAGTCCGAACACAAACTGCGTCTCTCAAGCATTTAATCCCAGCTCTGACAGAAACAATGATAAAAAACCCACAGAGATGGGCAAGGAATGCAGAGAAATGACTGTCAGAGCTGGAACTGCCACAGTTTGATGCTCAACAGGATGAGGGCAGAGCTAACAGCCAATATTGCTGATTCCCTGCTCCAGGTTCCTCCCTTCTCCCAAGGAACCGCAGCTCCTCACAGCTTGATCTGGTTTGCTGAGCTCATTCCCCAAACACTTGTTTAGTACCTGAGGAACTTTAGAGTCTCACACCACATTACACAGCACTGCAAATCTTTTTTTGTTCTCACACAGATCTACTTTCCTGTAAACATTTCTCTTTAGCCATTTTCAGGTTCAACTCTCTTCTGATGAAGACATCATCTGTCCAGAAACAGTTTCGTGGTGGCTCCTGACAGTGCTTATACTTAATCCACTGGAATTTTTTTCGCTCTGGCTGCTTCACAATCCATTCACATTTTCCATCAGGACCCTCAAAAGATATTTGTAATCTGAGGGGCAACTCATGCTTTAGTTAAGGCAATTCTTTTTACTGAGTTTAATTCTGAGCTCTACTGATTTCCCCATTCACCACCCCCATAGTAACAGGAATCACAGTGAAAAAAATGAAGTTTTTATTTCAAACAGATCCCAGAAAATGGAGCAGCAGCCTGAAGTTAAGAGGGGAATTACTCCAAGGTGCTGCACTGGGACAAAACAGGAAGTGCCAGCAGCAATCCAGGCTTTTTCAAAGGATTTTGTCATTTCCCAGAGTTTGGGTTTTTATGAAGTACCTGGGGAAGGAGAAATCTGAAATTTTCTGATCAGAAAACAAACCCTAGAAGGCTTTGCATCAAAGGTTGTGCCTGTGAGACCCTTCTACAGCAAATGAATGACCAAAAAGTACGGACCTTTTTTTGGAAAGTTCATCAAGACCTCAGGGTGACTTCCGAGAAGTTTTTTTTGATGCCAAAAATCAAATCCTAGAGGTTTGATTTTTAGGTTTTCCAAAGGTTTCTGCCTTCCACATCCTTTAAAGCGTATTTTTAGTAGAATGGATAAGCAAAACAATCACTTTTTCAGGTGATAATTATATAATAATTATAATTATATAATTATAACAATATATAATGTAATTGTAAAAGAAGATAAGATGAGATAAGATAATTATAAAAAGATATAATTATAAAAAAGCAACTAAGGAAAATGCGTTAATTGATGAGGGAAACACCAGAATAAGAGAAAGGCCAACTGGAGGCAGGTCCCCAAGCCACCCCACTGTGTATTTACTGAAATAAATGTGAACCTCTCCTGTGACTGACAATCCTGGGCCTCCTCTGAAAGCTCCGCATAAATCACGGCTCTGCTGAGGAATATGAGCTCTTGGGAGGCCACCAATCCATAATGAAGCCATCGCTAATTTCTCCTGGTCTAACGAAGGGCAGATCAATGGTGAGTGATGTTAGGCACCACCAGATCAATAAAACACTGCCTGTTCTTCTGATTTCCAACAGCAGCCTTCGAGTGCTCTGCTAACTACTTGGCCTCAGAGCTGGGCTTGCTCTCAGCTCCTGGGATCAAAGCAGTAACAAGGACAATTCGTGTTGAAGAAGTTGATGTGATACTTAAAAGAAGATAATAAATCTCTAGGAAACGATGAAGATATTCCTGATCATTCTTCACATACTCAAGTGCTTGATTTATCTTTGTTGTTTTATGTAATTAAGGCCTGGGCTTTGATCAGTCAATAAATTCATGGTGAGTGCAGTGAAATTTGGGGAAGAGTATTTAAACCGTGCAATTAAACAGCCTCTGAATGCTCCGCTTCCATGGAAATCTAAAAGCTCCATGAAATAATTCTGCAGTTTTAGAGATTTCCCCATGTTCTTCCATGGTGATTCACTTGATTGGAAAAAAGAAGATCCCATAAAAGACTGGAAACACTCATTTCTTTAGACATCATTGTTGGAAAAAGCAGCAGGAGCTCTGCAGAGATGGGGACGGCCACTGGCATTTCTCTCACTTGATATTCTCTGGAACTTTGTCTTCTGCTGCAAAACCCCCAAATATTTCAGAAGTCAGAACTAAGAATCTGTTAAAAAACTCACCAAATAAATGGAATGTTTTAACTGAATGAGTGACAGCACAATGAGCTGTAAAATTCTCAACAGAATGAATCCAGTATCTGTAATAAAAAATTTAGTAACTGAAAGTATTAATTACTAAAATGTCACTTTAGAAACCTTTTTAAGTTTAATTTCCATTTCTAGTCAAATCTATACTCCCAGCTTGTTTTTTTTTTTAAAATCCTTATTTTTTTCCCGCTCCATTTTTAATCCAGTGAACTTTCTTCTTCCAAGTTCTTAATGCAGGAAAAAGCAAAATGTCTTTTTCTTCATATAGCACAGTGGCAAAAGTGCTTTGGGAGTAATTTCAGCTTAAAAAGGGAACTTGCACACGAATGCTCAACACTGGGAAAGCTGAATTCCTACCAAACTTCCCTTCATATCATTAACAGGGGACGCCTCCAGCACGCAAAAATTTTAAGACAAATTTTATCTTTAAACTCATCCTTGATATTATCTGCTCAAAATTCCAGAAGACAGCAGTGGGAATTGGGCAAGCACTCGTGTAAACTGATCTCAAAAGAGTTTCTTCCGCTTCACCGAGAAATGAACCCCACTGACACCAAACATTCCAAATTGACTCGGTCGTCTTGGAGCTCATCAAGGCTTCTGCAGAGGCTGAAAAGGGAGAGTTTTTCTCTCAACAGCAAACTCCTTTTCATATTATTGATCTGTGGACTTGAAGAAGCTCAAAGTGACTGTAAGTAACCAGTTCTGACATTTAATCTCCCTCCCTCTCCAGAATATTGCGCACACCAGTCAGCACTGAAAGCTCCTGACTGGGAAGATTGGAAAAACTTGAGTCAAACCACGTTGGGCTTTGCTGATTTTTGCTCCTCAGATGCCAGATATGCCCTGAGGGGTTTGTCTTGCTCTCCTTTCCAGCTAGAATTTGCATTTTTCCAGTCATAAACAAGCTTTTCCAATGCCCAAGACCTCTGAGAGCTGACAGTGACCTCGCAGTGACACCAGCCAGCTCCCCGACATCCTTGGATTCCTCCCAGCTGCTCCAACTGACTCAGCTGCCCTGAAGTACAATTTGCTTCTTCTGTGACATCCCACCAGCTCTGCTGCTCCGTTTGGGATCTGGGAGATGCCAGTGGAAGTCCTGCCAAGGTGATCCCAGTCCTCAATCAGTCAAAACACATCTGCTGCAAGGTGCAAAGCAAATGCACGGCAGCAAAATCATGAGACGTGGAAATCTGTGCAAACTGATCTCACCTGGCTGGCTCTGGAAGGAGGAATCTCCATTTAATCAAACCAAGGCTCATGCAAAATTTACTGAAGTCAATGGAAAAAACTCATTGATTTCAAAGGTGACAAGCCAGAGACCCCAGGATGGGTTTTTATTCGAGTTTCTGACTGGGCACATCAAACACAAGAACTCTTAATTTTTCAGGATGTCCCAAGACACATGTGAGAGATTAATTAACATCTCCTGGGTGGAAAAGGAGGGCAAAATCCAGAAAACAGAGGAAGTGTGGCTGAACATTTAATTAATATCTCCCTATAAATCCCAAACAGAAAGAATTAAAGGATCCAGTCCTCACAGGTGAGAGAGAAATCGTTTCAAAAACCAATGTCAGTGGCACAGCACCAGCAAGACTCTGCTGACTGCAAAACTTGCTCTACAAGTACTTGTGCAGATCTTGAAAAGAACATTCCATTTATTTCTGGGAGCCGATTTTAAACTCTTGGCCTCCAAACAGGTGTCCAGGCAGAGATTTGGAGGTCACAGGCAGTTCACGCTCTCCCTGCTCCAGCTTTAGACATCCCTGCTTTCAATTTCCCAGCTCCAACTTCTCGGGTTACCTAAGCCTTGAGGACAGTTCCAGTGAATTAAATCTAAGCCAAGAAGAGAGGGTTTAAGGGAGATATGCCCTGGTTTTAATATCCTTACACACAGGAACCGCTCAGGATTTTCTGCTCCAAACAGCCCTTCAAGGACATGCAACCGCCGACGGAATGACCTTGGAGTATCCCACCAAACCCTGTCCTGCAAAATGGGAAAATCCAGCCCAATCTACTGGGAACCAGCAATTCCAAAGGCTGTTGGGATGGCAGCATTTATTTCAGCTATGCTGTGCCATCTGTTCCTTTATCAAACAGTCACACAGAGCTTTGGGTGAAGATTTTCGGAGGATCTTCGCCCCACTGTAAATCAAATCTGTATTTTTGACTCATTAGCATGTATATTAACACTGTGGTATATCCCCTCAGAGTTATTTCTGGCCTACAAAGGAACTAAACGGAAAAAATCAACATTTGGATTTCCAAAGAGAGAGAACACGGCTCAGAATTAGATAAAGCTTTCCTTGCTAATAAAGTTACCGTTTCTGAAAGGATCACTGCTTCAGCCGGCTGCAGAGAAATATCAGTAGATTTAAATTCTTTATCAAATATCTCTTGATGCTTGCTGTTCCTCTTCTCCTTCTTCTTTTCCTTTTTATCTTTATCTAGGTCATCCTTGTCCAATTTATCTTGCGACCTAGAATGCATCTTTTTTGGCAGGAGGGGCTCCAGCACGAACCTAAAGAAAAATGTTGTTGCTCAGATCAATAAAATGCTGTTTTCAAACCTAATTTTTATTTACATATTTCCCAAAGTCTCGCTCGAGTTAATGAGGCCTTGCTAATCCAGGAAAACTCATTAGAGGGAGAAGGGGGGGGGCAGAAGGTCACAACAATCATAATTGTCTTGTAATAAAAATTACTGCAGAACTGCTGGAGAAGCGGAGCTGCGGATTTCCCTGCTCTGCAGTAAATTTATTGGTTTGAGGCTGCACAAACTCCTGAATTTCATATTAAAAAAATGGGTTTCTCATTCAGCACAGCAACTCGCCATGCTGTGGCACCTGAAACTCCAGTGCCACCCCCTGCCATGGGCAGGGACACCTTCCAGTATCCCAGGGTGCTCCAACCTGGCCTTGGACACTTCCAGGGATGAGGCATCACTTCCAGGGATGGAGCACTCTTAGCTAGACAAAGTATTTTATGATTTATTTTATATTTTAAATGGAAAAAACCCACTAAGATCACACCTAGACAAAATCTCACTGGCAGATTTTAAGACTGTCTCGAGCCATCATATTACAAAACCAAAGCCAACCCAAAAATTCCCAAAGAAAGACACTTTTTAACACTGGAAAACCATTTCCCATGCCATGGGGTGCATGCAGGTACAGGCCAGAATCTTTGCTGTGAAATTCCACAGTACTCGTATTTCAGACAATTTGCAGTGACATTATCCTAATGCCCACCATCAGCAGCAATATCCAGCAGCAATATCCCAAATTATTGCTATTTTTTGTTGTTTCCACTCTATATCAGCTCATTGGATGGGAAGATGCTCAAAGCAGCACCTGCAACTGCAGCCCCTCAGCCACTTCCCAAAGCCTGAATCCCACAGGCTGGGAACAAACCCACAAGTTTATTCTTCCCATTTTACAGACAGGAAAAGGGAAAGCAACAATTTGCCCAGGGCCACAAAGAACTTCAGTGACAGAGCCCAGAGCAGAGCCCAGCTCTCCCAACACCAGGACTTTTTAGGTACCTGAGTTGTGTATTTTGGGCTGGGCAGTGCCTGCACTTCCGAGGCCGACTGCAAATTTACAGGAGGAATTTCCATCCTTCAGACAATGATGAATTGCTTCCCTTCCAAGCACTATATTAGGACTATTAATTATTTGGATTATTAATGTATCTGTGCTAAAATGGGTCAGCACACTGAGCTCCAACTGGAAGCACTTTGGGACTGCCAAGAGCTGACAAATCCCGTCGGACCTCGGGATTCTCCCGCTTCCAGCCACCGAGTTCAAGGGCTCACATTTGTACTTCTAAGTGCCATTTTAAGCAGGGAATAAACCCAAGGCTCCTTTTAAAAGTCAGTTTTATTCATACAGAGAGTTGGGAGTTGTACAACACGTCCTGTGTCAAAGTCTGCTTTGAGTCTTTGCTGTTTAAAAGCTCCAGAGCAGGAGCTGGAAATGGCATTAAATAGAAACTGGGTGATTTGGATAAGACACTCATTTAACTTCATGTTTAATTGTTTTTTAGCTTCATCTCCATTCTGAAATTTAATTTATGAAGAGACGTGGAAAAACAAGAGGAGAACTGACCAAAATCCCACCAACTACAGCAGGAACAGGAGGAAACTTCTGCCAGGTGAGCAGTGCCAAACCACCCACATGATTTTATAGCCACTTGAATCGTTGAGGTCTTTTATGATATTATTTATATATGATGATTTTTCTTCTCCTCTTCAATTGATCAAACAAATGAGGGGTATTGTCAGTGACAAGAGTTGTTCATTCTATTTTCCTGTATTGCCCTGGGCTCAGAGCAGGAGCTGAGCTGCTCCGTGATCTTTGTGGGACCTTTGTAAAAATACATTCTGAGGAGACTCTGATCCTCAAAAACTGCCACGTGACACCTACAACACAGCTGAGAGGTGAA
>VYZR01019240.1:839-19089 GCA_013400675.1 Oxylabes madagascariensis | reverse complement strand
CTTGTTGATACTTAGAGTGTGAGAAAGATCTTGATAAGAGTACAAAACATTTTCTTCTCAGAAGGCTGCGTGGGCGACACCTCACCAATTGCAGTTCGAGACACTGAAGTCACCCTCACAACGTCACGTTTACAACAGACCTCTTACAACTCTCACCTCCCCTTACATAAACAATCATTCCCCCCCAAAAAACATCAATCCATTTATAACTCTTTAAGAATCAACCCCCCCCGAAACATCAGTTTATTTATAACAAACTCTTTAAGAATCAACCCCCACCCCGAAAATCAGTTTATTTATAACAAACTCTTTGAGAACCAACCCCCCCCGAAACATCAGTTCATTTATAACACTGTGTACAGGTTAGCAGCTCCAGCTGGCAGAGAAATTCCCCACTGCTCCATGCTGGGCACGCTCTGCTGCCCAGCGCCGTCCCCGGCGTGCGGCTCCGTGTTCGCGCCCCGCTGGAGCGCGACATTGACACGGCCGTTCTCCGTCTGCCCGAGCTCCACTGCAGCTAAAGCTGCACCACGGGGCTCAGACGGATGCCTGTCACTGCAGAAGTGCAAGTCCAGGCTTCAGATCTTCAACAGGCTGCCACTCAAACTGGCAGCTTCCCCCGGCCGCTTGCGCTTTTGCAGGAATCGTGCTCGGTTCTGCAGAGGGTGCGTGACGGATTGGGTTCTGCAGGAAATGCTGGTGGCAGCTGGAGATGGGGGATTTGGCATTCACTGGAGCAGGACTCCAAGTGAGGCAGTCACCATTAGCTGACTGTCCTGGGTAGCTGGGTCTCGAATGCGAGTTTTGACTCAAAATGCTCTTTTGGTGCTGACCCAGTGAATATTATCTGTGACATGGAGCAGTGCCAGCCAGCAGGAGATTGCCTGGCTCAGAGATGCTGCACAGGCCAGCCTGTGGAGTGCAAGGAACAGGAACGCTCAGACCCTTCTGATGTGGCCCAGGACGGTTTTTGAAAGACAAACTTATTGCAGAGGTGTGGTGCAGGGGCGCTGGGATGGGAATGAAAGCAGCAGCGTGCTTTCATCTTAATGCCACAGAGTAAAGGGCTGCATTTCATATCTGCTTTTTGTATTTTAATTAAAGTTATGGAAAGATGAAAAATAAAAAGCTCATTATTCATACGTGGCTTTTCACCTTCAATATTTCAGTTCACATTCTACTACTCCTCATTTAGGTTATGATAGACTTAGAATCTTTAAACTTTAACTCGGGAATCTCTTGATCCTGCCCTCCCCTTCATCCTGCCCTGCCAGGTTAAGGGGATGGGAATGGGCCAAAGGAAGGTTTGAAATTCAATTTCTGCGGAGTATCTTGGCCAGTCAAGCCTGTCTCTGAGCAGGTGAGCTGCAGTGCTGCTGCAGACCCAGAGAGCATCTCTGCTGGGGCAATTACTGACAGAAGCAGTGCCCTGTGGTGCTGTGCCTTCACCCTCTGAGGCTGAAAGCCCAAATCGTGCCCCTCCAATGGCTCTGGGTGACCCAATTTGCTTGTGGGGTGTTCAGTGGAGAAGAAGGATCAGTGGTTCAGTAAAAAACAGCTTTTCTCAATGTAATGTAGAAACAAGAAGAGCTCACTTGTAAACTGCAAAGTGTAATATTTTCCTCCTCTGGCTTTTCCTTTCATACATCTCTTTCATGTATTTGTTTTGTGTAATGCGGTGTCTGTGTCACAGATATTAAATCTTTGAAAAGGAATTGAACCTACTAAATGAGAAAGTATTCTGAGTCCTACCACACTTCTTAATACCGTAGGGTCTCTGCAGACACGCTTTAATCTTTGTTAAGGTTAATAATTACATTATAATTTTTTGTAACTATATGAGGGTTAATGAAGCAGGAATGTGGTTTATGGAGGAATTCCTTTTACAGAATTGCTTTCAAAGATTTTTCAAGTGGAATAGTGTTCAACTACATATTTTTCAGTTCAGGAAATCTGTTTCAGTGGGAATTATATTAGATTCGGAGAAAACTTATTATTCCAGTGCAACTAATGTCTTTCATTTTTAAAGTCATAGTTTGAATATTTTATCTGTGGGATAACTATACTCTTGGTGGCTTTGCCACACTGATATCACTTACAGCTGTCATTTAGTTAAAAAAAAGATGGTGATTCAGAAAAAGAAAATCCTGGCTGGGACTAATCCGGTAATTTGTTCCAAATCAGTAAAATCTAGTCTTTATTCAAGGTGGTGTTTTCTCCAAAACAAACTGGCCCTATTTATCTATTACTGCTGCCTGAAGGTTGTGGAGAACAAAGCACAAGTAGTTTTAAAGTTCCCACTAAACTAGAAAGGGCACACAATAATTTCCCTTCACCTCTGGGACTTGAACACAGACGCTGTTGTGTAAAATAAGTTATGACCTCCTGCAGAAAGGAGTTTCCAGGATCCATCTGGTGTACAAAATCGTAAAAGCTCACCCTCTGAAGGAGAACAGTGTGGAGATAAAACAGCACATTCCACTCCCTGGTCGTTCTTAGCTGCTGTCCACAGAGGCCTGGGAGAGCTTTAATGCTGTGTTAAAAGTTTAGGTCCTGCAAGGCAAAGCAAACCAGGGGAAGCTGTGGAAGAGCAGCAGGAAGGCTGAGGCTGCTTTCAAGCACAGAGACTCGGCACAGAGCACATCAGGAACAGCCTTCCTGGTGCCATGAAGCTTCCAGAACTTGGGATTTGCTGGGGAGGGTGGCCTGGCAAACAGTGGCAAGGGTGAAAGGGGGCGAAATCTAAAGTGATGCTGTTTCCAGAAAAATCTTGTATTTGTCCCTTTGCTCTGGGGGTGGAGAAGGGGGAATGGAGTGTGCTGCATCCATAAGAACCAGCAAATGACACAAATTTGCTCAGGAGCCTCCCTAACCTGGTGCCAGTTGGCAAACTGGGCTGCTCTTCAAGCGTCAGTCAAGAGATTCTGGGATGAAACTGTTTTGCAAACAGTGCCTCTTCATGTGATTCTAATGACAAGTCTGCAACATCTGGCTGTGGTTTTGGACTCACAGCTCACACATTTGCATGCCCTGGTCCCTCCAGAAATGATTTCTATCTTGGAGGGTGAACAGTGACCTCTATATTAGCACTACATCCATAGTTTGTAATATCTCCTCTTTTGGTTGCTTCTTAGCAGCCTAGAACGTATTTTGAAATTACTTCAGAGCACGTTAATTTTAAGAGTTTGGTCAAAATCTCTCTATTTGATTGTTCCTGACTCTGGTTATTTTGTTCTTGTTGTTTTTCAACTCCTTCATAAGTTTCTTACTGCTTTTTCAGCCAATTCTGTTCCCTCAGAACATGAGGCTCTGGGACCTTTTCCATGCAATCCTGGGATACCAAGAGCTCTGCTCTAGAGAGCTGAGCTGGAACATGAATGTGGGAGTTTGCATCTTGTACATACTGAGCTCCAAACCTGCTAATTGTGATGGAACAGAGATGTTTCTGTCAAAAAGACTCAGAATATGCATTCTTGTGTTCATGCTGAATACATTTTGGAGGTGATTTAATGATCTCAGTTTCACCATTAAGGGTACTAACTGGAAGATGGGAGTAAAAATAATTGTAACTGATCAACAGAGATAGAAAAAAATAAGCAAATACAGAAATACAAGGCTGCAGACTGTATGGGTGGGAATGGTTCAGCCTGGGCTGACTGTTGTGCAGTTCTGGGGTTTAATTCTTTGTTTGTTTTTCTTTTGACATTACACTTTTACCTGTTCTGAGTTAGGATCTGCAACAACCTTTATTGAAACTTTTTTCCAGTGGCAGAAAATCAGAAACAGATAAAACACGATGATAGAGTAAAGAAAATCCCCATCGATGGATTAATGAACATAGACCCTCCTTTAACCACCAAAGTGCTTCCAGGGTCACTGTATGCAATGCCAAATACATTTCTTGTGCAGTGTCAACTTTATTGTCAGTGGGCAGCTCCTAAATTTGTGCTCAGTGTATCTCCCTTCAGAGTCTGGAAGCTGGAGGTGTTCTTTGGAAGTGCAGTGACTGACAGTGGTGGCTCAAGGCACCTCCAGCTGCACCACAAATTGTCACCAGAAGTGGAGTCAGAGATGAAAAGGGGCTCACTGAGAGAGGCAACAAAAGCAACAAACTCATCCCCACAACGGGGCTTCATTTCAGTGTGTTCTGAAAAAGCTGAGCTTGAGTCACAGTCAAAGCAACTCGAGTCTCTCAAATAGCATTTGAGTCACAGTCAAAGCAACGAATAACTGAAGAGGCTGGAGATGGATTAAATAGTAATTACACAGGGGGAAAAGGAGTTCTGGTAGTAGGACTAGAGGTGACTAATTTTTTTTTTTAATAAGCAATCCCAATCTAAGTCTTTGATGGCTGTGCCAATGTATGGGAGATCCAGAAAAAAACATTGCATTTAAAAGACGCTGCTTCTCATGGCCCATCTTTCATTTGCAGTAACTTGTGAATCGTTGTGTGCATCACACCTCATTTACTGCGTCACCTCATTTTCTTTTTGTTTATGCTAGCACTGGCAGATTTTTTCTTTGGATATTCTGTAGATTCTTTGTTTAAATCTCCAACATGAATGCCACATCAGTTTTGGATTTACTGGAAGTTTACAGTTCTGTGATCTTTAGTAAGTCAGACTACCAAGCGTAAAGGCCAGCTGGTGTGGCCCATGATGAATAAATGGTTTGTGGCTGGGGTTGTACCCCTGGCACCCCTCCCTGGTGCCCCTGCTGCCAGCTCTGGGGTTCCCTCTGTGCCCTGGGAGGGTGCAGGGATTCCTTCGGCATTTGGCTGCCACAGAAATAATTGGGAAAGGCTTCATTGATTCCAGTGGACTGGGATCAATTAGTCTTCATTAGAAGATGACCTTGATACTCTTTCTCTAATCAGCATTTCCTTGTTACATCAGTGACAAGCTTGGCACTGTCCTAGCTCCAGTCTGAGTAATTTTTTTATTTGTTTTCTTCTAGATCTGCATTACTGCTTTTAGAATGGAGTAAAGTCAATTGAAGTAAATTTCCTCCTTTGCTTTATGCCTGTACCAACACACATTTTTTTACTTAATGCAACCCATTAGTTTTCTTTCTCTCTCATCTGTTAGCCATTATTTTATTAGGTTTTTTTTAGAAGCTCTAGATTTTCTTCAATAATATTTCAGTTTTAATATAGATCCTATAATATTATTTTTAATAAAGATATCGTATAACATATACACAGGCAAATACTCCGGTTGATAATCATATGAAATCTATAATCTATTTATTAACTTTCAAGAAACAGAACTACACATTTCCATAAATGCCTTAAATCTTCAAGTTAATTGGGATGTGATCTTTTCTAAATGTACCGGATCACTTCAGCCTGAGTGCCATTCAATGTTGCAAATTTTGTTTTCTGACTTTTAATCATTAGTGGTTATTCCCCTGATGAGCTTATTAGCCTTGAGTACAAATACCTCATCTACCCCAGTGAAGAACTAAAGGTCTGAGGAACTCCTTAAATATGCATGGATATCTAAAGTTCTTTTTTTTCTTTTTCTTCTTCAGAGGAATTAAAGTGAAGTGGCACTGTCATATAACATCATCTTCACTCATTTTACTGTTTTAAGGTTGAAGACTCATATTTTGTAGGGATAAGCAATGTCTGTAATTTGATACAGATAGAAAATGCAAGCCTTGTACCTACCAGCTAGCTGAAAAAAAAGCTCTGTATTTTATCTGTTTGCCGTGGAGTTTTACACCAAAATTATATTTACTAGTCAAGCAAGAGACACCACATTTGTGTACAACTTCCACCCATTTGAATTCTTCAGGCTGGAACAGGTACTGTGTTTTGTTCAGAGCAAGGACCGAGTGTAGTCCAAGGACACTTTTTCTTTATCAATCTATGATGACAGGTACTAATAATACATAACAAGGTAAGATATAAAAATGATAAATTAGAACACACAAGGGTTATTTTGGTGATCATATTTTCTCTTGAAAACAGAGGTGACTGAAGCTTTGATAACACTTTTCTGTAGTTCTCTTTTTGCTCTCAAATGTTCATCAGTTGGGTCTCTTCTGCATAATCTCTGTGTGAGAATGGTTTCATCTCCTGTAGTGGTGTGGACAGTCAGACAGGGAAGTTTCCCTTACAGGGATGTTTTTGTTTTCTTTATCAGGGTAAGCATTGTTTTCAGGTTTTTATTGCTCTATAATGCAGCAGAAAAATCCCTATGACCAGTTTGAACCATCCTCTTTTAATGGAACATGGGACAGGTTGTAGGAGCTGGGACCAGAGACAAGAAAACAGCAGCAGTAGGGATTTTTTGAAAAGATTTGAGTGTAGCATCTCATCAATTTCTTGAGCTGTTTTTTAACTGTCAATCAGTCACTTTTTCTTTTGCTTCTTGAGAATTTCTAGGCACTGAAATCTCTAAGCGTACTTCAAAGTTTTAGAAACAATTATTTTCCTTGCTCTTTTACTTGATTTTACACTGAGGCACAAAGGAGTAATGTGGTTTTCTCCAGTCAAAATGAGAATAGTGGAATATTAGTAACCTGGATTTTAGCATTAAATATATGTACAGTGTGGGTTTGCAATGCTTACATATATGTGTGCAGTGCTAAAAATATATATTAGTTTCCCCAACCATCTTGTTTTGCTGGTCATAGCTTTCAGTTTCTTTCTTTCTTTCCTTTTTTTTTCTTTTCTTTTTTTTTTTTTTTTTTAACCTACTTAAACTTTCCTCAAATATTTCCAAATACCATGAACCATTTGTAGCTGTCCTAATTCTGGCTCATAAGCAATGCTAAAAATTCCTCCCCCAATTGACAGCTTTCTTTGCCAGATTACAATATTCCCAGCTGATTAGTTATCTTAACCGCAGGGTTTTTTTCTGAAAAGTACAATTAGCAGAATTTGTTTCAAGCTCCTACTAACAGCTTGTTGTAGAATGTAATTTATTTCATGTTTTCTGAGCAATTAACGCTGTTCATGTATTTTTGAAAAGTCTGCTAAGAGTATATTTTCATCCTTTTCCTTTCTTTCTTCTTCTCCCAATGCCAAGAAATAAAAATTGAAAATATTATTTCACCTGGAACTAAGAACAGCCCTGCCATTTAACTGAGTGGGATGTGCAGCAGTTGTTATTGTTAAATTCAAGTATTTATGAAAATAACACAATGTGGGAAGGTATCTGGGAGGAGAGGGGAAGCAGGAGCTTTCAGCAGTGGGGATTTCTGAGCCTTGGAGCAGGGAGCGCTCTGCTGGGCTGAGTTTGAAGAGGTCTCAGCTCAAAGTTGAAGCTGAGGGAAAACAGAAGTGAAGGTCTCGTTCTTTGCCAGCACAGCCAGTTAATTTTCATTCATTGGGGAGTTCCAGCTATAAATTCCACAGCAGAAAGCTGCTGCTTTAAACCCTGTTTATTTATCAGCACTCATGGAAAAGGCAGACAGCAATCTTGCATGTAGCTTTTGTAAAACTATAAGGATAAAAACCCTGTAATATATCCTTTCCTTGGAGTACGGTAGCTGACCCTTGCTAAATGTCTGCTGAAGTGTGATTAAATCCTTGGGAAAAAAGGGAAAAGTTACTGCAAGGAGCTGTTAAACAGCTTGAGAAATAAATACAGGAGCCTGGACGTGTCTGGTTGGTGTTGTGGGCACAAGAGGGTGGTGGGAGGCAGCGCAGCAGATCTGAGAGGAAGGGGGAGGATGGAAGAAGAGAATAATGCTGGTCCCAGATTTCCCACTGTCATGGTCTGGTTGTTCTACAAAGGTTTTTTGGAAGCTGAACAAAAAATTGGAAGAAGTGATATCCAAACCTCCCTGTCCCAATGTGCATTAAATACATCCCACGTGTTTATGGATTGGAGACAGGATGGGGGAGGATTTTTGTTGCTCAAAGTTAGGAAGCCTACTTCTGTTTATACCTAATTGTTCTGATTTCAGTAAACAGTGAGAAGGCTGAAGTGCTACACAGGCACTTCAGAAAATATACCATAGGTTTCTCTCCTAGCTGCATAGAAAATCTATGTTCCTTTTTAAGTAATTGTCAGTAAAATAAAGAATCTGTATCTGTGTTTCTTGTAAAATTTCCACTTTACACATTTCCTCTATAGAGTCACTGAATTTGAAGACATTGAATGTGAAGCTGGACTGGTTGTTTATAAGACCTAGGTAGAATTTTCATAGGATAGGGAAATCTCAGCTGTGCACATTGAACCACTAATAATAATTCTCACATTTATTTGAAGATAATGTGGCTGTTTGTACTCAATATTAATTTTTAGTTAAATGGTTATTTTCAAACTGAGGTCATGGGAGACTGAAGCCTGCTTCTCTCTTTTGTTTCTTTCTTTTCTTGCACATTGTTTTCTTTTAAAAAGAAATAAAAGACTAAAGAGATTTACACTGGCCAGAATTTAATTTGTATTGATATTTGTATCTTACCTCTGAGGTTTTGGAAAAAAGTGGAATCCAATTAGGTCAGACACGTACAAATGAGAAGATCTCACTTTGTGTTGCATGAGCGCTGAAACACCTAAATCCAACTTAAACAAAAGTGAGCAGGAAATTCAGCCCAGCCTATGAAACGTGGGCTTTGGGGCTGCAAAACCTGTTTATGTTTCAGTGAGTATTTATTGAAATCACAAAGCTCTGGGTTGGAGGGATAAAATTCAGAATACCAAATAATTTTAATAATAACCTCATTGACAAAGTTTATATGGGAGAAGAATATCAGTTGATCTGCCATCCTCTGGATGGTAAAGAACATGAAAACAGATCTGATCTGCAGTGGTGATGCTGCAGGTTTTGGTCATCCCACACAATTTAGAGCATCATGTGACCACGGGCATTTCATATTAGGAAATAAACTTGGCTTTATGGGTTTGTAACTTGTATATAGGAGTAAAATACTGTATAAAGAACTTGTGAGAGCATATACTTCTGAGTTGTTCGCCTGTTCTAAATTCATGTATTTTTAAAGGAGATGTATAAACATCCCAGCATTTCCTACTATCTACCAATTTGTGAGGTATCTTCTCAAAAGCTTTTCTTGAGAACTTGTTTCGTGCATCGAATACAGAGACATTATTTTTTCCTGCAATTGCTTAATGTGGACTAAAGGAAATAACAGTTGAATTTTCAGTCATAGGGAGAAGTTTCAAACTCTGCTTTCTGTAACTGTAAATTCCCTCCCTGAGTCTTTTATTCCCAAGATTGTGTTTGTACCAGGTGGGATAAACGCTCTGCTATTTGCACGTTAATACTTACGTGATACTTGGTGTTAAATCCGAAAGCTGCATCTTACAAATTCTGTCATGACGGTGTTGCTGATCATGTAATTACTGCAGTTATTTTTGATTAGCCAGCTCTCACGGTGACGCTGTGTGGAGCAGGGAAGTCATCCTTACCCAGAGCAGCCTTGGACCTTAGTCAAAGGAGATGCTAAAATCACCCTGTACGTTCTGCCATTGAAATGGGCGCTCCGAGCATTATCTGCTGACCCTGGTGGCTGAGGGGTTTTAGAATCGCTAATAAAAGGCTGCATGTGATGGTGGCTCATGGCTGATGGGGAGTTACCTGACCCTTTTAAGGGAGGCTGTGCTGCCTCTGCGCACCATGTAGAATGATGAAGCTGGGTGTTATGTCAGGGAGACTTTTGTGAGACAAAAGGCATGCTTAACGAGATCCTTTTAAACGACTTGGATATCTTAATAGGAAGTAGTTTGAAACAAATTCTTTGCATTTCAATATTAACGATCCTAAAAGTAAAATTGCCTTTTTTTTTCTCCTTTTTTTTTTTTTTTATGAGCATCAATATGATCAAGAGCATATCCAAAAGTGCATGGATCTGCAGTTTCCTGCAGAACCAGGGGAAAAACTGGGTGTAAAGCAGCATAATGAGTGGGAATTGGCCCTCTCCCTGCTCTCAATGATGTTTGAGCATAATAAAAGGTAGCAGTATGACAGATACCTTTTGGGAGCACTTAGAGCTTTGAATGGACTCTCTGTATTACAATACTAAATTGTGGAGTTACTACCATAAAACACACAAAATAGACATTTACACATTTAAACTGTAAAGGAACGAGGGTGATAATGTCGCAACAAGGCAACAAAAGGGGAAAGCAAATCCCAATAAATGTCAGCTCCTTATTTCACTCTCCAGTTTGTTGGAAAGTTAGGAACTTTTGAATTTTGAGTCACTTCTTGCCAAGAAATAAATATATAAAATAGTTCCTCTGAAGCTTTTCAGCCTCATGGATAAACCGTCTTCAGCGAAACCATGGGTCAGTGTGAGGGGCTGGGGCGGATCCAGGTTGATCACTGCAACAACAATTCCTTCTCCTAAAGCTCTTCCCTAGTCTCTTTCCCTCCACATGGTTCAGACTCTTCACTGTTGATAGTTTTATTTATCTTTAAAATTGAAGGTTTAAATTTTCTATTATTATTATTTTTAGTCCATGGTGGTATGGTTTTTTTTTTGTTCCTATACTTACTTTTTAATTTTTTTTTTTCTCCATCTATGGCCTTCACACCATCTCTCTCTGTTGTTCTCTCTCCCTGGATTTTATTTTTTCAGATGTTATGAATGATCTAAATGGAGCCTGGCTCCTTGAGACTATTGATGCAGTTCTATAAAAGTGGAAACAACTGGTTTTTGAGAATATGGCGTAGAATGCATCTCTCTTTTCCTTGGTTCATAAAACCACAGTAGATTAACTCAACTAATAGTGATTTTTCTGCAGCCCATCAGTGTGACATGGAATAAATATTCAGAAGTATCAGTGGAGCTTTTTTTTGACAGTTACTCGATGAGCTTGACTCAGAAGTGCTTTGTGAGGATGAGTCTTCTCTTGATTCATAAACAACTTGGGTGTAAGTCAAACTCGTGCAGTAAATTCTGCTTTAGCATAAAGACATGGCCTTTCTCCACTTGAAAAATCATTTTTCCCACTGCCTAAATCTGGAGTTTTGCAAGGTCTGGTTAATTCACTTAGAAAACTTTCTAGATAGTTTGTGATTTATGAAAGAACAGAATTGTGCTCTTAAAAGAAGGGTTTTTTTTTTCTTACAAAGAAAATAAAATAGACATTGAAAAGGGGACTTGCCTGTAACAGTATTTTCTGTGACTTGCATAAAATGTATTTGTCTTCATAATGACATTGATTTTTATAGCTCCTATAACTACAAAAATAATTAAGAGCATTTCACTGAACTGAAGAGGGATGTTTCATATTGACTTGAGAGTTAATTTAAATTACAAATGAAATGCCGGAGAAGTGCCCTAAAAACTGATGTGTACATTTTCGTAGCTTGGTGAACAGATAGCAATTAGTGATAAGTGATTTGCCTCCAAGTTGCTTTGAATAGCAGAGCTCAATACAGAGCAAATAAGCTCAGGCTCACTGGAGAGAAGAGAGAGGAGTTAATCTCCCCTCCAGGACAATGATGTTCCAGGTGATATCCTTACAATGGATTTTGTCACATTGTGTTTTAATGCTCCCAAACAATGGGTTTCCACCTTTTATTTCCTTAGGATGTTCTCTCACAAATGGTCTGTTTAGCAAGGTTTAGGCTTCCCTTGTGTCTTCTCTTTGCAGATGAATCAATAACATCAATTAGGATTGATTGGGAAGGTCAAACTTGGTTTTGCACCAAAGATTCGTATCCGGAGGTGGTCATGGCATGGAGGTACACGACTGACCGGTCATGTTGTCGGGCTGGAGCGTGGATTGTGTGGGGAATGCTGTGTTCAGCAGGAGCAGGGCAGTGATTGCCTCCTGTGCTGGGCCCTGCTGAGGCCACACCTTGAATCCTGGGGTCAGTTTTGGTCCCTCACCACAAGAAAACTCTTGGAGGGCTGGAGCGTGTCCAGGGAAGGGTCTGGAGAACCAGGAGCAGCTGAGGGAGCTGGAGGGGAGGCTTAGCCAGGAGAAAAGGAGACTCAAGGGGACCTTTTTGCTCTCTAAAACTCCCTGACAGGAGGCTGAAGCCAGGTGGGGTCTATCCCTTCTCCTTGGTAACAAGCAATAGGAAAAGAGGAAACAGGCTTAGGTTGTACCAGGGGAGGTTTAGGTTGGATATTAGCGAAAATTTCTTCACTGAACTGGTTGTCAAGCCCTGGCACAGCTGCCCAGGGAGGTGGCAGGCTCTCCGTCCCTGGAGGGATTTAGAAGTTGTGACACCTGGGGACACGGTTCAGTGGTGGCCTTGCCAGGGCAGGGTTACTGGTTGCACTCAATGATCTTAAAAATTTTTTCCAACCTTAATGATCTTATGAGAATTAAAAATAATTGCTGCGTCTGGAGACGGCTAAAATACACATTAAACAGAAAATGTGTGGAAAAGACAGTAAATGACACAGAATTCAGCCCATCTGAGTCAGGGACTTGTAAGAAAGTGTCATCTGACACTCATCTGACAACTGTTTATTGATGAAATTGTCAATTTTCTAATTGATAGTTTGGGAACATTGTAATGAAGTGTCAGCTATTTCGCTTCTACCATTAAGTACAAATGAGTAAAGTTATTTCTGATTGCAGATTTTTTTTTTTTTTTATGTTGTTCTGTCAAATTCACAACTCTTAGTAATGACAACTTTGAAATCTTTCAGGGATTCATATAGATGCCAAAACATATACGAAATGTTACTGAGCAGCCTGTCTCAATTATGTTTTGTGGCAGAGAATTATTTCATATACATAAAGTTTTTCCGTTGCTTGGGTTTGAATCTATTTTATTTCATACTCTTCAGCTCTTTCTGATTCTTGATTTTGGTTCTTATTATCTGGTTTTCTTCCTGAAAATTTTGTAGTGCAATTTGACATTGCACCAGAGAAGTATGTTTGAAATTTTAATTATTTTTGTGTTTTCTGCATTCTAATTTGGCAGAACTGGGCAGGAATAGAACTGCTGTGTGTCTATTCCCAGGTGTGTTTACTTTCCTAATGAATATAATTTCTGGCTGAGCTGGAACATTTCGGGACAGACATCCTGTAGCTGTCCATAGCCAGTGCTTTGGCTAGACTGGAAAAATCCAGGTCTGCTCTTGAGCCACAGTGGGGCAACAGATCAGCACTTGTGCTCCGCAGTGAACCCAAACAAGTAGGAGACACCGATTATGGGACATGCAGGTGTGTGTGCATTTCTGCTTAGGTAATCCAGGACAGGAATATGTGAGTCTTAATGACACAGTAAAAATAAAAAATAGCTGGGGGCCTTTACGGATTATTTTCTGCCAAGCCTGTCCTCAAAGCAACTTTTATTCAGCACATGATTTATGGGTCTGGTTTCTGGGGCGCGTTTCTTCTGCAGAGAGGAACTGAGGGTGGTGGAGACTCTTGGCCGGTCAATCAAAGCGCAGTGGGAAGCAGGGGTGGCTCTGTGCTGCCCTGAAATCCCTGCTGCCTCCCGGTGGGGCAGATGCTTCCCTGTGCCCTGCTGGCACAGTGCTGCCTCAGCAGGCAGCCCCTGCTTTATTGATCCCCCTGGGATCGATGGGGAAGCGCTGTGCAAAAATTAACGGCGAGGTTTGGTCCTCACACGGAACGACGGCTGGGGAAAAGAGCTTTAGGGTGGTGGAAACGTGAGTGTGGCTTTCTTGCAGAGTGCAGCCCACCACAGAAGGTCTAACAGGAGGCTGAACACTCACTTCTGCTGCTGCCAGCTCAGGTGTGAGGCAGCAGGATAGACTAGAACAATCTAAAAAGCCGCTGCACGCCCTCCCAGGCGTTCCCAGGATGTTTGCTGAATGCCAGGTGCAGCCTGCCTCACTGGAACGCAAATTGCTTACGTTGATTTTGATGATGTTGGGCTTCATTTCAAAAGCTTGAGAAGTTGTTCTGGTGTAGATGTTGAATAAAAGGTCTTCAGAATTAAAAAGTAGAATCCATGCAAAACTCCAGGAGTAAAGTGACAATAAGAAAACTACTGGCACCTGTCCATGTGCTACAGTCTTATTGGAATAAATGCAAATCATCTTTGGGCTGAAAGTAGCACATGTGAAAGCTTTTAATTTTGTTAAACTGAATTACCCATCATTATCTTGTTGTTAATATGTAGAAGTAGACTACTGAAAGACATTGAATAGTCACGGTAATTTACCATTAATCAAGGAAAAGAAGCCTCAAAAGACAGGTTAAAATCACATTACTGAGAAAACAGTTTGCATCTTACATGAGTAATTTGCTGTGTAAAATTCAAAACAGAAATAACAGCAGTGTGTGACTCCATTGACGAGGTTTCTCTGCAGGTGTCTCTTAGAGTAATAAAGAGGCCACACAGATACTTCACAAGAAAAAAATCTTTCTCTATCCTTTCAGTGCACAGTTTGCCTTTATTTTACATTTCCTCCTTTCTGTCACTGTGGATTGTCTCATTTTGGTCCATGCTCATCTTGGAGGTGCTCACCAGGAGAGATTTGGTGCTGATCCTTAAAGTGTTGTGTTTGTTGTAATGTGTTTATTTAGGTTGACCTTGGGGTTTGAGCTGTAATTATTACACAGAAGGATGAAAATTTGTAAGAAATGGTGACTTCATTCTAATGAGCACACTTCTGTAAATATTCTCCCGGTGTTTTTTATCATTCTTATGCTTTACTAACAAACAAGACAAAGAGCAACCTTAGTAACTCCTACAGCTAAAATCCCTAGGTTTCCTTTGAAAAGGCAAAACATCAGATTTTCTGATTTTAAACTTTCCCAGGGATGATGTGAAGATACCTTGACTTCCCCTGCCCCTTCCCATCTCTGTTACTGCAAATGATGGTCGGTACTCACCATACAAGTGAATCCCTTGGAAGTGACTTAGTGAAGGCAGATGTGCTTCGAGTTTGTCATGTGCCAAATCAGGTTTTGAGTCAGGTTGTAAGCAAGAAAGGACTGCAGATTTAAACCCCGTGGTGATTCTAGCTCTGCTGCAAGACTGTGAGTGCACACTGTGAAGGGGAAAGTGTTCCCAGAGCACCCCAGCACTGCAGACTGAACCATTTCCATCATTAAAGTGGGAAGGTGGAGACACCTAAATCATGGTGCTCCTGTGGGCATTGCTGTAGAAGCTGCTGTAACTTCAGGTAGCCCCTTCTCATTTCTCTGAAATCTGTGTGTGGTTGTGAAGCTTTGATCCCCGCATGAAACTGAGAAGTGATGAGAGTTTCTGGAGTCCTGGTCTATGTCTGTGTGGTTTATCTTGCCAAGGGAGCAGCAAAAGAACAATTAATCTGCTCAATCAGACAGATTTTACAGGTAGGATTTGGTTATTGTAGCAAATTCGGTTCGGTGATTTCCCCTTTGCAGTTTCTCAAATCCTTCCATGTTTCTCATTGCAGCATTTGCAAAACAAAAGCAGAAACATGTTTTTGAATCTGATAATGTGGAGAAATGTTTCATGAATTATAAATGAATGTCAGTGATGTATGAATGTGCATGCTAAACTGATGGAAGATTTGAAATATGCAACATGTTAGCATATAACTTTACTCAGTTTTCAATTTTTGAGTTTCACATTAGAGAATCACAGTAGTACTTCAAAACCAATTTAAAAATATTGTCATTAAGATAAGTTATGTTTTTATTCACTATCAGTATATGGGAGCTGTCGTGTGCCACATCCTAATATGGGATTTCAGAGTCTGGCCTTCTTCTCTTTCATCTGAAGTTTTTAATAAATTTTCTTGTTGAGCTCAGGTTTAAAATCATTAGATTTTACTGTGTAACTAAAGGTAGACCCTTGAAAAATTACCTGATGGCAACTCTTTGGAAAGTCTTTTATTTCTATTACATGCCACTGAATTTGGGAGGGGAAAGATATGCCACATACAGGCAAACACAAGGTGACATCCTGAGCATGGTTATCAAAAGTCTGGTGAGGCAAAGCTTCTTGCCAGCTCAATAACGTGCTCACATTTCTCCTCTCACACAGCTTTGTGTGTTTTCTTTCCTGTCCATCAAAATGAAACATTCTGAAGCTTGAGGATTTTATTAGTCAAGTAAGCTCATCCAAATTAGTTTCATTTACTTGAAAGCTCTGTCAAGACATGAATCCATGTGATCTTGCTGTTTTTAACCAGGAGCAGAGAATCTAGGCTTAAATAAAATGTGCAACTCCAAATTCTGGTTAATCCTTCTCTTAAAGAGCGGAACAGAAACCTAACTTTCTCTCTGTGGTTGCTGAATGGTATGAGGCCAGAGAGCTAATATGCTTCACAGTCAAAGGAACAAAAACTTTTTGATTATTTATATTTTTCTTTTGCTTTCACCCTTCCAGTTGTAATTTTTTTCCCTCCAGCTTGGTGTATTTCACCTTATAAAAATAAACTTAGTTAGAGCTTATGGGCTCCTTGTACCACAGCAGGGCCTTGGAGGCCTCAAAGGGATGCAATTAATCCAAATGCTTGGAAACAGCATGCTCCCCCATCACAATAAAATTCAAGATAATCAATTTAATCTAATTTGTTTCAGCTGTTTTGAAAGATAAAGTTGATTGTGAGAGCAGCTGGGCCTTGAACTTCTGTTCTTTAGACATTTCTAAAGATTTATTGTGGAAAACAAAGGAATGAAAGTATAAAGCTGTTGTGCAGTTTAGTGTTGGGGAAATATATATATGTTACATCAGGACTGAAAGCATTTATTGCATTTTATATTCAAAATATTTTGTTGGCAGGGATTGACTTGTGTTGCTTCTGCAGTTGACCATTCCAAACAAACACACGGATCAAAACTACTCTTAATCGCTTTATAATTACTTTAATTTATTGTGCCACATGGATGTTTCATTCAAAATTTATGGTTCAGTTAGGCTTCATATTTGGGTGGAAGAGAAATTCAAAATATGAATTGTAGGTTTGAAAATGGATTGGAGTGGTGGTCATCATTTTATTGCTTGCATTAAGTGTTTAGGAGTGTCAGGGCTGTGTCTCTGGTTTTGAAGCATTTTCATTTTCACAAATGCAATTAGTGTTGAACTACTTATTGCCTTCTGTCGGGCTCTGAGTAATATGTTTATGTGAATTAGTGAATCAGTTCTTCCATTTTT
This sequence comes from Oxylabes madagascariensis, assembly GCA_013400675.1. Taxonomy (NCBI): domain Eukaryota; kingdom Metazoa; phylum Chordata; class Aves; order Passeriformes; family Timaliidae; genus Oxylabes; species Oxylabes madagascariensis. The sequence goes on along the minus strand of VYZR01019240.1, from coordinate 2,079 downwards.
CGTACTGTTACTGGACACTAAAGAAGATAAATAGAAATACTGTACATGTTTTTAAGAGCAGTCTTGCAAGAGAAAAGTCCAGTCAAATTCTCTATTTTCAAAGTATCTGGAATAATTCCTCTAATATCAGCCCAAATGAGGGATATCAAAGTAGGTGGCTTTCTTCTTCCCTTAAATACTGCTTTTGCTCTCTTCTACTGTCCCATCTTTAGTGCCACAATTATCTGATTTAAGGTATGGCCCTAGGTGTGTTTTTATTTCTCTTCACCATTCTTTTTGGTTTTGTTCTTTATTGTCAATAAAATGGTATCATTCTGTCCCAGCTGGAAAAGTTACTTCCTTCAAAGCACTGCACCTGCGGGTTCATTTTATTGAAAGGCATTTTGAGATGTAGACAGTAAAACTTAACAATTCTTTTGATAGAAATTGATGTGGAAAACCATCCGCAAGAAAAGGAAAACAACAACAGGGAGTAAGAAAAGGAGCAGAGGGAAAGAGGATTTTTTTCATAAACTCTACCCTGTTCTAAAAGACTGACCTGTATTAAAAGTAGAAAGACATTTTAGATCTTGTACTCACCTTTTCACAACTATTCTGTTCACAATGTTTGATAGCTTCCAACAAATAGAAAGAAAATATTTTGAACTATTTTTAAGAGTTTAAAAGTGAGAGAGTTAAGTGTCAGGAAGACATTCCCTGATCACATAGAGAGCTTTGAGGAACGGGGTATAGTGGAAGGTGCCCAAGACAGAGGTTTGAAATGAGATTATCTTTAAAGTCTCGTCCAACCCAAACCCTCCTGTGATTCTATGAATGTTCTTAGTCTGTTAATCTTTCAATGTACAAATTCAATCCAATTCACTGTTCTCCCTAAACTCAAAGGGGACACAGTTGAATTTAATGTGGGATTATGGTGATTTACACCAAGAGTTTACTACAGTAGGTGTTCAGCCTTCAGTAAAACCAACTCTGACTACAAAAGGGCTGCAGGTGAGCTTATACCATTTATTTTTTGTCTGAATTTGTTTGTTTATTTGTTTACTCTTCAGTTGTGAGCAGCATCAGCAATTTTAAGTGATGTAATGTCCACGAACCAAGGACTTGTTGTTCCTGCAGTGGTGACTCAGTGAGTTTTTAAACTCTTAAAAACGACCTTTAAATTAAGAACCAGCTACTGTGAGAAAATGTGGCCCTAGGGTGACCTGCTTCTTCCAGACTATGGAACTTCAGCTGTCATAAC